>JANHGN010008068.1:28518-39036 GCA_024605025.1 Megaceryle maxima | reverse complement strand
GAGCCTGTGCCAGGCTGCCCAGAGAGGTTGTGGAGTCTCCTTCTCTGGAGAGATTCCAACCCCACCTGGACACTGCGACCCTGGGCGCCCTGCTCTGGGTGCCCCTGCTGGATGGAGCAGGGGGGTGGCACCAGAGCATCTCCAGAGGTCCCTGCCAACCCCCACCACGCTCTGTGATTCTATGTGAACTCTCCCAGCTCTCTTTCCCCAACCCTAGAGCACATTTAATTCTATGAACCTCTGTGATAGCACAGGGAAGGAACGTGCCCGAGCGTGTCTGGCTGGTATCACGTGAAATACACGGTAATTGGTGATAATTCCTGCACGCCTGCTCTACCCAAGTGAAAATGAAACAAGCCCTTCTCTGCTCTGCAGCTTGATGCTCCTCAGCAAGTCGGTATTAAAAACAAGGAGCTCCGGCGATGGGAAGAAAACAATCAACTTTTAAAGGGCAGCTCTTCCAAAAGCATCATGAGATATTTAAAGTGAGCTACTTTAAGGCAGCAAACTCCAACTGCAGTATCTGGGAGGGATGTGGAGAGATTTTCCCCTTTCCTCTGCCGAACGGCTGGGGGATGCGTGGCATTGACCCAGCACCCGGGGTGGGGGGGGGGGCACATCCTCCTTTCATCATATGCATGGGCACAGCAGAGCACCCCCCCCAGACACTTGATGTTCCCCATCCCTTCAACCAGGGCACCAAAACATGACAAATGCAGGAGGGATGGAGCCCCACAGCAAATCAACGCCCACGCAGCCGCTTCCTGAATTGGCCACTGGGCCGGGAGTTATTGACCCGGACACTGGGGCAGAAAGGAGAATGGGGTCACACACACACAAAAAAAAAGAGCTAAAGCCATGGGATAATTTTATTAGCCATAATTAATTTGTCCGGCTCTAATTACACCAGAACCCAGGCTGATGCTCCACGACTTTCTGAGGTGTCTGCCTTCTCCCCACAAGCTGCTTCCCACTCTTCAAGGGGCAGTACGAGGGGGTTTCTGGTTTGGGGGGCTCTCTCAAGCCCCAGGACCACTCAGAAAACCAAAAGCATGCAATGAAACCCCGAAGCTGCAGCAGCTCCTCCCGCGCTGAGCAAGCAGGGGCGAATTTTAAGCAGGGGAAAATAAAGTCCTGCAGGTCCCCGAGGTTTCCAGCCCCTCCTGTTTTTCTTCTCCAGTGTGCTCAGTGCTGGAGCCACCTTCACAGGACCTGAATTATCTGTGATAATTCAGATATTCCTTGGGGAGTGCCAGCGAGAAAAAGCACAAATCTTTCCTTTGAGCAGCCCGTGAAAGGTGGGCTTTGTGCTCAGGAAGCATCATGTGCGTTTTGAATCCACGCTGGAAACCTGAATCCAATCTGATCAGCCTTTTCATTCTATTTTTTTTTTTCCTTCTTCTTTAAAACAAGCCCAACAACTCTATATAAACAAACCCCTCTGAAGCTCTTGTTTTCCCTCACCTGCCTGATTGTTTCTTCCCCCCACCCCCAATTGCTTTGCTGTATCAAAATAAACAAACAGCCTCTATTGATTCCGGCTGTTCTCAGAAGATTTGTGGCACAAATCTGATGTTAGCTGAGTTATTGCAGAGTGATAACTACGTGCCCACTGGTCGGAAACGCTTCCTTGGAACAAAAGAAGAGATAAAGAAGTGGCTGTATCACGGCAAAGGACACGCGTTGCTTTCTCAGACTGGAAGGAAATGGGCAGTATGACTATTTTAATAATTCATTTTGACAAATCTCTGTTATTCCTGCTTTGGTTTGGGTTTGGTTTTTGGTTTTTTGTTGTTGTTTTTATCCAGGATACACTGGTAAAATCAATACAGGAAATAGAGAAGTTTGCTTTTATTTTGGCTTCCAGAAAGCAGTGGAGCTCACGGACCCTCCATCTCCTCAGTCCCCAACCATTTTCACCAATCCTTCCTCCAAAAAGACATTTTTCTGTTGCATCTACACCAAAATAAAGGCTTCGTTCTTCCCAGTGCCTTCTGCAACCCACAAAACTTCAAATTAACCTCTTGCTTTCGAAGTAATTAATGCTGCAACAACACGAACAACCTGGCTCAACCCCAGTACACCAGAGAACTGCCACAACCCAGACTGGGATGCCCTTGCAGGAAGGCTGGCAGTACTGGAGGCAGAATTATAATCTCCTTAAAGAAGGCTCTTAGCTCAGTAATTGCCTCACATTGTAAAACCCTGCAGAAAAAAACTTGCTCTGCAGCACATTTGATACGTTCTGGTCTTTGGCCAAGCTCTTCACAAGTCCAATGGACCCTCTTGGCTTTATTCCCCCTTAAATTTTACTTCTTTTTGTGTGTGTGTGTTTTCTATATGGTTACCACAGCAGGATTTGGCATGTTCCATGAACAGGGACCGAAAGTACCAGTGAAACAACAGAGACCACAATACAAAAGTCCTCTGGACCAAAAGTCACGTGAAAGCGCGCAAAAGAAAACTGGATTCTACCAACTGCAAGAGTTTAAATGGAGCTACCTTCACTCTAAAACCAGAATCCAGCCCAAACCAACACCAGTCTCAGCTTTCCGAGGTTTACTCTACACCACATACCTCATTCCCATCACCCAAGACTGATGGTCTTGCTCCACAGGGTCACCACCCCCGTGTTTCATTTACCTTCACTGACAACTTGACTAAAAATCTCCCATGTCTTACTCATAAAACAAGGAGATTTTGTCACAAACCTACCTTGAGCTGACCTCTGGCCATCAATAATGGAGCATTTCTGCACTGTGGCCAGCCCAGGGAGGTAAGCAGCACTCAGCTGGTTCTGCTAGACTCAACAGTTGTGGGCATCACCCTATGCCACCCAGGTCTTCCAAAACCCACCCTTCCCATCAGATGTACCGACTGTGCTTGGTACCTGCTAAGGAATGGAGAGGAAAGACCTAAAGGAAGGCATCTGAGTTAGGTGCTGGAAATCAGGAGCTTCATCCAAGCCCAACCAGGGTAGATACCACCACCAGCAATGCAAAACCAGACGACAGTTGGTTTATAGAGAAATTATCTTTATTCACAAATCCCTCAAGTTCAAAACTGCTGCTCCAAAACCACTGGGATTTGCCCAAAAGACCAGACCTGCCGGTGGGGCATGACCACCCCAGGTGGTTCTCCTCCAGGAGAACTTCACGCCTGCAGCTGCATTGCCCAAGGCTGAAAACAAGCTCCCTGCTGTCTATCAAGCTGCTTGGTTTTTTTTCTATTTTAAGACTCAGGATCACTGCTTTAAGGAGGGAATCACACTGATGGATTGTGGATGATGCAGAACCTCGATGTCCTAGAAAGCTGCACAAATAAGCACTATCAGAGTAACCAAAAGGGCAGACAAATTTGGATACTAAGTGCTGTTGAGACGGTCCGAATATTCTCCATCTTCCCTAAATCCCAAACCATCTGCAAATCAGCCACCCTGCAGGAAAGGTATCGATCAGAGCAACTTTAGCACCAAGAATTTGCTTTGCATTTGCATCAAGGAGATCTTTACCAGGCCACTCACCTCCTGCTACCGCTGTGACCAGGAGGACCGAGACCAGAAGCAACCTCAGAGACTAAAAGGGAAGGGAATGTTTTTTGGGGTTGTTTTCTGTTTGGGTTTTTTTTTTTTTTTTCAGAAGTGCAAAATTAGCACTAATCACACTGCCAGGGTATCAGCTCACACTTGCTGCCAACAAATTAGGCCAGTTGTGCATCTGCAGTTGCTCATTTGGCCACTAACCTGCTTTAGCAATTACAGGTAATTAAAACATCACCCTGCAGTCATTAGGATTCAAATCATTCCCCGCAAGAGGAGAGCCTCAGGGTCTGATTTCTGGAGTGCCCCTCTCCTGCTCTGGACCACAGCTGGAAGATGAAGGAAGGGGGAAAACCTTCTATGGGTGCAGATCAATATATTTCCATCTACCCTCTGCAGCAGTGCAACAATTTACACCAACGGGAGAAGTGTTGGAAGGCAAGGAGGACCAAGGCAACGACCCTCTGCTTGGTGCTATCCTCTATTTGCAGACCCCAAACAACATGCTAGATAACCCTGGTCTGATGCAAGATGGATTCTAAGGAATAACTGAAGCTGCTGGGGGAACACAGTGCCAAAGCCACCACGCACCATCAGCCACAGAGAAGAGCTGGACCTCTGCTAACCACCACAGACCAGATTACCAACCACTCTGTTTCACTGCAGGCTAGAGACACCTTTTCTGTGGCCAGATGCCTGCAAGGGCTGTCTGAGCTTTGTTCCACTCACACAAATACACTGAAGATGGCTAATTTGCCTCTTTCAAATGGTGTTTCTTCCATCCCCATGATTTACAGGCTCGACATCTCTCTTGACCACATAGTGGTGGCTTCAGAAGGGCTGACTCAGACCACACTGCTTGTTTTGTACTGAATGGCCCCAAAGGGAGGAGCTAGCAAAGGGACGGAAGCTGGTGGTGCCGAGAGAGCTGCGTCTGCAGGGAGCATCTCTAGAGCAGATTCCAGAGCCTCAAAGTCCTCTGCAACACACAGGGCTCTGAGCAGCCTGCTCTGGTTGCCGATGTCCCTGCTCACTGCAGGGGGGTTGGACCAGGTGAGCGTGAAAGGTCCCTTCCACCCAAAGCAATCTATGGACCTGATTCCACGTAGCAGATACAGGTCTGGGGAAGGTCTCGACAGCCCCTTAAATAATACAGGGGCTTTGCTGAGCCCCCAGCTGAGCTGGTGCCACCCTGGTGCTAGAGATGTGCAGGACACACATACATTTCTGTCAAGTATCATTGAATAGCAAGAGGTGTTTATTGTCCCCCAGCCCAAACTTGAGCCAAGGATGCAGAAGCTGTGAAGCTGACATCAGTGCCAGATGCTGCTGAAGAAAACTTTTTTTTTGGGGGGGGAATAATTAACTAATTAAAACCTGTCAAGATTTTGCTCCTAGGTGCACTCGGGGGATGTGCCCTTGAGGTTTACCTGTGGATCTGACCACACCACCCAAAGCTCTTGTTCTCCTGTCTGAAGAACAGAACAGAGGCAGAGCCACTGCAACCAGCCCATTCTGCTGTTCCAGTGATGAAAGGGGGAGAATAATTTTGTGACTATGTGGCTCAGGGGGAGCTGCCTGGACAACAAGTTAAATGCAAATGCCTATAACTCATGAACATTTGATAAATGCCATAAATTAGAGTTCCACGTACAATGCACAGGAAAAATGCGGAGAGAGATTTTTGAGGCTTTCTCAAACACTTTAGGCACATTCCTCTCACATCAATCATGTTCCCTGGACCACTTGTAAATGAGCCCTTTTTGCCTCCAAACCTGTATCTTCTTCCCTGGTTAGAGCATCCCTTGAGTGACTAGAGGACTTGCAACCCTGATATCCCCAGACTGCTGTCACAGCACGACCATGCATGAGAGCAATTCATAGAATCATATAATAGACTGGCTTGGGTTGGAAGGGACCTTCAAGATCATCCCATTCCAACCCCCCTGCCATGGGCAGGGACACCTCCCACTAGAGCAGGTTGCTCAAAGCCCCGTCCAACCTCCTCTTGAACACATCCAGTGATGGAGCATCCCCAGCTTCCCTGGACAACCCATGCCAGCATCTCACCACCCTCAGGGTGAAGAATTCCCCTGCGCACGGGCGCTGAACGGCTTTGCTGCTATGAGAAAAACTCATGCAGGGTATTAATTGCAAAAATGCCATCAAATAAGACACACAATCACATCAGCAGAGGACCTTTGGGGATGGCTGTGAGTCGGTTCCATCCAATGCATTACTGTCACCCTAATGTCCCTTTGAAATAAAGTCCCTTTACATGCTCTGCTTCTGCAGGGAGAGAGGCTGCGCAGCCTTGCGGCTCAGGATGAACCCCCCCCCCCATAATTAAATGCCTGTAATTACTTAGTCCAAAGGAAGCTCTCACAATAAAAACAGGAGAGTGAACGTCCTCGGGATGGTAAAGGTTATCAAAATACCAGGGTTTGGAGGAAGGGGTTGTTACAGCATCGCTCTTTAATAACAAACAGCACAGCGATCCCTTCCAGGAGAAGGAGATAAAGAATTTCTTCCTCCGCCAGCAATAAATCAAAGGGCACCGTTCAGCTGATGGGAATTGATTTTTCTCCCTTCCTTTGCACTTAGAGCAAAGCGGGACCGCGGCGAGAGCCTCGGGCTGCGCCGGAGCCGAATCGATGGTGGGGAGGGGACGCGGCGAGGCCGTTCAGCTCCAGCACGAGGCAGCACCTGCCCTCCCGCGGCATCACTCGGGGTGCTCCCCGCTCCCTGTCCGAGCCCCTCTGGAAAGCAGAGAGAACGTGGAGTGGCAAGGAATGAGATTTGATGAGAATAAGAATAGGGGGAATAAATTCCCATTAAGACAAGTCGAGCAAATGCCATAGGGGGTGAGCTTGGTGCTGGAAAGGGCTGGAGAACAAACCCCACTGCAGCCTCCTGCCCTCACTAACAGCAAATCACAGCAAAACCAGGCGCAATCTTTTGCTCAGCCACTGTTAATTAAAATTTTTTTCACTATAGGCTCCCTCAAATCCAAACCTCTTCTGCTTTTCAGAAAGAATGAAAAGAGATGAAAAAAAAAAAAAAAAGCAAAAAAAAAAAAAGCTGTCTGTAACACAGATCATCCCAAGATCGATCCCTCTCCCACTCGCCAAACTCTTTAGTAAGACTCACTGAAATGCAACGATTTTTCCCTCCCCTTTTGTATCGAGCATCGTGCAGTCGCAGGATGGGGGGACCACGGATCGATTTGGTTTTACTCTAAACCCCAACGACAGCCTAAGGCAGCCGTACATAGAAGCAGAAGCCTGATTTAACAGGTTATAAAGCTCCCCTCTTTTCTCACTATTGACTTTTATTGTGGTGCATAAAATTTTTAATGAGAAAGAAATTGATAGATATACATTGCCACGGAGGAACCACGAGCTGCTCATTTGTGAGCTATAATGTCAGACTACATTTTTGAAATCCAGAGAGCAAAATGCACCCGTGGTGTATTTGGGTTGGTACTCAGCTGGAGCTGGCATGTAAAAGTGTCACCTGGATGGTGACGGTCCCCTGCAATGGGACTGTGTGATGTTGGGCAAGATGCTGGTGATGGGACCATCGGAAGGAGATGCCCAGCGAGTGGCTTTGCAGGTACTGAACTATGGTGTGCTGCCATGGAAGGCAGAGCCTGGAAGGGCTGGAAGGAGGAGTTCAGGTACCCCAAACCATGGGGCTTTCCACTTTGTTCACCCACCCAGTGGTTTCCAGTTTCTTTGTGCCTTGGCAGCAGCTGAGGTGCACCCTATGGTGGAGATATCTCAGTGTTGTCAAGATTTCTATCAGCCAAAGCCAGCAGAGAGCCCTTTGCATATCACCTGTTGTGCCCTGGGGAAGACAAGGAAGGTAAAAAAACAGAAAATCCAGCAAACAGAACAAAAAAAAAGTAAGAAAAACGGGCATTGTGGCCAAGTGCCGCCCTGTCCCAACCTGAACATTGCATCTTCATCCCCATGTCACCTTCTGCAAACCTCCTGTCACCTTCAGCCACCGCATCAGCACAGACACGCCCACCTTTCCTCCAGCTCCACCATGCCCATGGCAGCTTTTTGGTGGCTGTCCACGGCATTGGGACACACGTGACAGGGCGACAGCCTCGTGAGGA
This sequence comes from Megaceryle maxima, assembly GCA_024605025.1. Lineage (NCBI taxonomy): Eukaryota > Metazoa > Chordata > Aves > Coraciiformes > Cerylidae > Megaceryle > Megaceryle maxima. Next base: position 31,372 of record JANHGN010008068.1, on the reverse strand, counting down.
CACCGATGGCAGAGCCCACGTGACCGCAAAGAGGACCTCATGGACACCCAACATGGGAGGACCGGAGATGACCTCCAAGCTCTGCACTAAACCCTGCCCCTAGATGTGCTGCTAGAGGAGACAGCTGCTCCACATCTGGATAAAACCCTTCCTTTTTTGTTCCTCTTATCAGGAGTGGTTGGTGAAAGGAGGAGCATTTAAATAAGGAAGTCCAGGAGCGTCCTTTCCACAGCCCTGCCACGGACAAAGCCCTGGGTTTACTTCCCTTCCTCCCTCCCAGCTCCCACCCGTACGCACCAAGCGCTGCTGCTCCCACATCCACACCCCGTCGCTTTCCTACGCCAGAGACACATTCCTGCAGATTTACCTGGAAATTACTGTTTTAAACAGGGGTTCAGATTTACATGGGTATTATCATTATTAGTAGTATCATCATTATGATCATTAAGGGCCACCAGGATGATCAGGGGAATGGAGCATCTCTCGTATGAAGACAGGCTGAGGGAGTTGGGGCTGCTCAGCCTGGAGAGGAGAAGGCCCTGGGGGGACCATATAGGGACTTTCCAGTACCTGAAGGGGCCTACATGAAGGCAGGGGAAGGTCTGTTCAGAAGGGTTTGTAGCAACAGGACAAAGGAGCACTGGGTTTAAGCTGGGAAAGGAGAGATTTAGCCTGGATATTAGAACAAAGTTCTTTATTAGGAGGGTGATAGACCACTGGAAAGGGCTGCCCAGAGAGGGGGTAGAGGCCCCATCCCTGGAGTGATTCAAGGCCAGGCTTGATGGGGCTCTGAGCAACCTGCCCTGGGTAGAGATGTCCCTGCTTGTGTAGGGAGGTTGGGCCAGATGACCTCTAGAGGTGCCTTCCAGCCTAAAACATTCTGTGATTCTGTGATTATTATTATTACTAGTACAGAAAACAACTTGGTTTTTGCCAGCTCCTACCTATCACTTTGCAGCCAGGCTTGGATTGACGACGTTGACACTTGTCCATCATTTGCCATCGGAAATTCCCCTCTGCCAAGAGGAGCACACAAATGGTGCAGCAAGAGCATGAAATGGCCTAAAACCAGCACAGTGAAGAAACACCCCTGGTATTTTCCCATATCCCAATAAGGCAGATGGGTCCAGGTTCCTTCCAGACCTAACTTTGCAAGGTGTTTATTTTTGACCAGAGAAAAGGAAGGTTAAAAAAAGGGGCATTTTGCAATATAAAATTATCCAGGCTTCCCTCCACTGCAGGGTATCTGCCCTTATTCTGCATATAGCCCAAAGCTGCCCAGTGCTCCCAAACCCAAAGTAATGAGGTTGCAAAGAATGGCTGGAACATCCCTCTACATTTTATTTGATTTTATTTGATTTTATTTTATTTTGTTTTATTTTATTTTATTTATTTTATTTTATTTTTTTCCCCACTACTGCTTTATTTGCCAAGCGAGCAAGAACCAGCTCCCTGCCCCTCAGCAGCTCTGGCACTTGGCACGACACGAATTTCCTCACTGGGATTTCCAAGAAACGCACGGAGCCCTTGACCCAAGACATGAAGGTGCCTGCAAGATGCTTCCAACAGTGTTATTCAAACAGCACCATCGTGCCGGGTGCTATCGTGGAGCAGAGCACACGTGTGGCCATGGGAACACTTTTCCCATCACTGTGATTTTTATTAGCTAATACCCAGGGGAGTTTTCCCCCCTAAAGGGCTGTAGGGCAAGCTGGTAACTCGGGGAACAGAGTAAACCAGCTCATCTTGTCTGGAAAAGGCATGTAATATTCAGAACCTGGTGTTTTTACAGCCTTTAAAAATGTTAACTCCTGAAACAGCATCTTATGAATGGAGAATAACCACGAGAAATGTCTCAGCCATGGCAGGAAGGAGAGCCAGCAGCAGGGGAAAAAAAACCAAACCCAAACCAAAGACCCAAAAATCTCCCTCTCCCTCCCCAAAGTACCCTGCCTTAGTCTTTAATGACTCATTATCGTATTAGGAAGCGAAGGCTCACAGGATTATGGTGTTTAGGAATATTATGATGGATGAGAGCCAGCCTTCCAGAGAGCTTTTTGTGTTTCTGCTTTGTCCTGACCTGGCCTCGGACCTGGGCTTTGCATCCCAGCGCTACAGAAGACAACCACCCCGTGCTCCACATCGGTGGGTGCACAGGCATTTCATAAATAGATGCTCAGTAAATTTTATACATCTAAATATCTCTCTCTCTAATACAGGTAGGAGGAAATTTCAGCCCCTGATGTTCTCTGGCTGCTCCCGCTCAGCCAAATAGATTATAAAATCATTCGGCAGCAAAATAAACAGCTTAGAGCAAACAAGAGGCTTAGCACGCTGGGGATTTGTGTCTTCTGGCTGGGGCTGGACCTCGCTGAGGCCACCGAGCCCTGCCCTGGCAGTCCCCTCCTGCTTGGTCTGCACAGCCCAGAGACCTGCCCTGGTTTTAGCTGGGTTTGGATCGACCAGCACTGAGTGCAGATTCTGGTTTGCTTTCTATTGCTGCTCTGCCAGCTCTATGGACTGGGGCAGTTCCTTCTGGCGTGGATCAAAGCAGAAAGGGGAAGGGTTCAGTGCTCCTGTGCACTGTGATACTGCTTGGGTTAGAAGAGGGGACAGTGAGATGGGTTGAGAACTGGCTGAACAACAGAGCTCAGAGGTCAGTGCTGCAGAGTCCAGCTGGACACCTGTAACTAGTGGTGCTCCCCAGGGGTCAGTTCTGGGTCCACTCCTATTCAACATCTTCATCAGTGACCTGGATGAAGGGATGGAGCAGACCCTCAGCAAGTCTGCTGATGATAGGAAACTGGGAGGAGTGGCTGAGACAGCAGAGGCTGTGCTGCCATCCAGCGAGAGC
>JANHGN010008068.1:12007-24794 GCA_024605025.1 Megaceryle maxima | reverse complement strand
GAGGGTGTGGGAGCCTGTGCCAGGCTGCCCAGAGAGGTTGTGGAGTCTCCTTCTCTGGAGAGATTCCCAACCCCCCTTGACACTGCGCTGCTGGGCCCCCTGCTCTGGGTGCCCCTGCTGGGTGGAGCAGGGGGGAGGCACCAGAGCATCTCCAGAGGTCCCTGCCAACACCTAGTGTTCTGTAATATTAGATTAAAACCCCCATATATTGTGTGGGAGGCCAACCTTCACCATCCTGCTCACTCCACACCAAAACCTTCACATGACCAAAAGCCACAACCCAAAGCATAAGCCTCAGAGAGGCCAGGGGAGGGAGCCGCTCACCAGCAGTTGTGGACAGCAGGGACTCACTCACCGCTCCACGAGCAGAATGAGTCCCTGGATGACCCCACACGTGCTTCCACACAAGTGTCTGACTCAGGGCGGTGCTGCTGTAGGAGAACCATGAACCCTGGCAAGCCAGAACTCTGCCTGGGACCTCATTCCCCACCGCTCCTCCTACCTGTGGCCTCAGTAAGTGCCTTGTGGTTTTCCTTCCAAACCAGGACTCTCAACAAGCACTGGAAGAGGACATGGACTTCAGCCAGGCTGCAAAGAGCACCAGACTCCTTAATTAGTTCACAGCACATCTTTCCCTTCGTTATGTCCATTTGTCCAAGGCTACATTGTGAAGTTTGCCAGTGCTAACAATGTAATTCCCTCCAGACAGCCGTTCAACTCAACAGGGCTGCAAATGGGATTGGTAAGAAATTAATGTAGGATGCAGCAACACATCAAAAAGGAGATGGAAATAAAACAAACAGCCCAGCCCTGCTGTACCAGGGATGTCAGCCAGCCAGGCATCAGCAGCATGATCAAGGTAATGACAAAAAACAGGGGACCTGCACCGAGGTCATCTCTGCAAACCAAGTACCAGAACAGAAAAAAAACCCCAACCCACTCTTAAAGGGTAGTGACTGAGTTAAATTGGGATCCAAAGTTTAAAACACTTCCATGTGATACATTTCTACAGTCTTTATTCACGGTATAAAAGTATTAATTCTGTTTCCTGCAAATCTGGGCTTTCTTTTTAATCTCCTCATGATATTGTGGGGAAAAGACTCTAATTTCATAGACTGTGCACTTAAGACAATAACTGATAAAACCCATTAGACTCCCACACAAAGGACTTCAGAAGAGCTGACGAGGAGGAGATGCCATGAGCTGAGAGGAGGTGGAGGAGGGCAGAAGAGGCTTTCCAACGTGGAGAGGGTTACAGAGCCCACTGAGCCCTGACTTGCTTGAAAAGCAGTTTTCAGATGGGTATGAGAAAAAAAAATGTCAGTAGTTTGCTTGGAAATTGCCTCTCTTTATAAGCATGAGAAAGGGGAGAACAAAGGGAAAAAGAGCCGAGGTCCAAACCAGCAGAACGTGCGTCCTCCTGAAGGAGGATGTCCTCCAAGACATCCACTGCTTAAGGGGTCCTGCCTGTTTTGCCAGTGAGGGAGTTGAAATCCTTCAGCCTTGCAGAGAAGCCATGGAGAGCCCCAGGACAGCAAGTCAAGAAGATCCTTTTTTGTCAAGAAACTAGACTTTGCGACCACTTAAAGTTCAACCCAACTGGGGATGCTGCTGAAAGCCACCCAGATCAGTGCCAATCCCCCAGCAGCTACAGAAACCAGCACGGATCCTGCACTATCTCCTTGTGCCTTTGGTTCTGGCATTTGCAAAAACCCATAATCTTGTCCCAGCGATGGCGCACGAGGAACATCTGTAGGATGTGGTTTGCTCCATCCACCAAGAGCGGAGGTTGGGGGGGGGGACACCACCTTTGTGTGTTACGAGATGGTGAGTTCTTCTTTCAGAAGAGAAACTGAGAGCCATTCATGGCCTCCTGTGACTCTAAACGCTTGCGAGAGGGCTGCCATATGGGTTCAGATTTATCACTTGTGTTTCCTAACTTGCACATCTGTTTTCTGTAAGTAGCTGTCCAAGTCAATGCATCTCCCCTTTCCTCACAAACCGCCCACGGAGCTTTTCAAGGACAAATCACCGTTGCTTTCACCGTTTTATCTTAGTGGTCTCCACTATGTCATCTTAACAGCCTAAAGTACTATTCACAAAAACCCAGAGTGGGTGCTTTTAGGTGCAGTCCTCCCTTCTCTGCTCTTGCCCTTGGAGAACCATGATGGGGTACCTCCAAAGGCAGGGTAACACGTTTAATCAGGAGAAGACAGCGGTCTGTTTCCATCAGCAAGCCAAAAAACTCCAAGTCAGCTCCTTAAATTCCATTAAAGTCACCAAAATGACTCCCATTGCCCTGGGCCAAGGCAGCTTTTCCTAAACCGAAAGCTGAACAGAGGAATCTGAGAGAAAAGGAGGATTCCTCTAAGGACAGAAGTATTGGGAAAATGGCAAAAAGCCAAAGGGGTCATGAGGAACTAATGAGACTTCCCAGACCCCAGCTCATCCGGACACGAGGAATGCACGGCATGTAGAGGGCAAAAAGGGCCAACACAGCTCCAGGAGAGTTTTGGGTCCTGTGGATGGCCACCGGAGCAACAAAACCTTATTGCTTTGAATTTTTAATGAAGTGTCAGTAATTTCTCTTTCTTCCTGGAAAAAGTGGCCTCAAACATTTCTCTACCAGAAACGCTGCCTACAGTCCTTCACGTCTTCTTTCTCTGGTGTTTATAAGAAACCACCAACTTGGTACTGAAGTGCTGGGATAAATGGAATAAAGTAATAGAGAGAAAAGGCCAAGAAAGAAAATGGAAAATGTTTCCTAGGAAATTCCTGGTCTGAAAAAGACAGCTCTGCATGGCCTACCAGCCTTCAGGGCTGTAGTGCCACCAGGGTGACAACACTGTGGGGACAACTGGCATAAACCATCCATGCAACACGGTCCTGCTACAGTCACTCTGTCACTGTGACCTGGAACTGGGTCCAAAGGCAACAGCGGCTGACTTCATGTCACTTTGGTAGCTCCAAGGGACTTGGCAATGGTTAAAAGCAAGATGCTACATCAATGGGAAGTGGCATGAGAAGAAGGCACAGGGTGGCATCTCACCTCTTTGGTCTGCGAGGCATTCTTGGCCAGTCAGACAGTTCTTGCTTTGAGACAAGCTGCAATTATGCAGTAAAACTGCTTTAAAATAAATTAATATACTCACCTGCTAATGGTGCCCTTCAGCTGGAATAGACAGCACGGGGCATTGCCATGCATGGGAGGAACCACAAACAGCCCCTCGAGGGTTAAAGAGCAGGGAGGCACTTGATGAAACACGTAGATGCAAACTGGGGAGATTATAGGCGAGTGTATAAAAAGTGATAAGAGAATAAACAGCGGCTGAAACAAAGACTGCAGAGGATATTAAAAAAGAAATGCTCCAACCACAGAAGAAATAAAAGGTCAGTGAAGGGAGACGGTGACTTCTCTAAGAAATTGCACAAGTGCTTTCCTGACACAAATACTGACAGGAGAGGCAGATAAATAAAATTGATTCTGCTCCCTGCCCCAACAGCACGGAGAGACACGGATCATCCGAACGGGGAGAATGCAGAGAGGAAAAAAGCAGGATATCTGAACAGGTAACCAGAGCAAAGGGTCACTCGGGGCAGGCAGGAGTCACCAAAGCAGGACACCTCTCATCATTTAATACACACCCTAAAATCCTGCCTTTTGCTCCCCCACTGATAAAAAAACTAAAACCAACAAGGAAAGGGGGAGAGCAGAGAGCAAGAGCACCCAGACCTCAAACATGTCTCTCAATTCACAAAATGATAACAGCTTAAACCAGAACAGTGCAGACCAGAGGACAGACAAAATAGCGAATTAAGCCTTAAAGGATGTGATGGTCCTTGGAGAAAAAAAAACAACGAGCTTTATCTCTTTTATCCTTATGTTTTACAGCAACTTTAAGAAGCCTCCTCTTCAGATGATGCTCCGCAGTGACTTTTACACCAGGCTTTTGGCAGCTTTCCCCCCACTTCTCTAGGGTATATCATCTGAACTGCCGCGATCATGAGTGATACGGCCACTGCAAGAGCTTTATTCTGGAACACTGTCCACTGCAGTAGTCACAGCAGAAATTAAACTCTGCCTTTGCCCCCAAAATCTAGATTTACAGGAAAAGCCATTTATTTTCATTCCAGACTAACGAGCCTCCCTTCCCATCAATGTGTTTTTCCAGAGTTACTTCACAAGTCATCCTCCTACTTCTCAATTATTACTGACAACATTGCAAAACTTGAAGCACTCCTCTCACTTCTGAGATGATAGGGAAGATTTCCCACTGCTGGCCAGTGAAGACAGAGATTTGGAGGCGTCTAGACCCAGCTTTTCCCACCATCACCATCTGGGCTGCAGAACAGGGCAAAGCCCCAACATTTTCATTGAAAAAGAGAGGAAAAATTAATAAAGCAGCTTGTTTTCTCCCACCACACCTCATGCACTGAAGGAAAACAACCTCCCTGCTTTCTGCTGTCTAGACATTTCTTTTTTGTAACATCCCAGCCCAACTTGCCCATCAATAGTGTTTAAATATTGAGAAGGGCTCCTGCTGCGATCGCTGCCGCTCCTCTCGACCCACACACCGCTGTCGGGGGTGGCCAAGGCCATCAGGCAGAGGAGGTGGCATCTGCCACTTTGGGCACAGTTGCTTAAGTGCACGGTGGCAGCCCCTGGGAAGCATATCCATGCCCAGCTTAAGCTCTTAATAATTAATATTATTCAGATAGCGCTGTTGGGGAGCAAAGCACTTTGCAGAAGCTCCAGAGAAAGGCTTGGCCACATCCAGACCGGGATTCGAGCAGCTCCTGTGCTGCAGCCGATGTCGATGTTCATGTCCAACAGCTACACCAGGCAGGGACCAAGGGATTAACTTTTTAGCATCAAAAGGTTATTAGAAGCATCTCTTGCTTTGCTGATTTAGCCAGCGGGAGGTGAGACAGCTTGCAGGAAAACCTCGGGTGGCACGAAAATGAGCTCTGGGGGGAAATCGGCGTCGGGGTTCTGGCTGTATCATTTCAGTGGAGCTGAGCTGCAGAACTAAAAGCTGCACAGGGGTGGGAGCAAAGCCCTGTCAGATGGCTCAGTATTGGGCTGCACAATTACAGACGGGCAAACACAGGCATGCCAAGTGGAAATCTGGGTCTATGTCTTGTTCCTTTTCTTAGGACCAGGACAGTCTTGAAGGAATTGAGCAATATTCAACCTGAATCGCAGCCAAGCCGGGATCTGGCTCTTCCTTGGTCTTTAGATGCTGCAGCACGTGGCCAGGTGCTGTTTGGAGCATCACCAGATGGATCCAGACATCACCTCGGGTTTTATTTACCATGCTGGGAGGTTTCTCTGGAGATATGCAAAACCCACCTGGACACACTCCCATGTGACCTGATCTAGGTGACCCTGCTCTGGCAGGGGGGTTGGATCTTTCAAGGTCCCTTCCAACCCTGAACAATCTGTGATGCTGTGACTCGAGTCCTGGCAGCTTTGCTGGTGGTTCTTGCCTTCACCCGAGGGACGCCAACTCCTTCCCACTGCTGTGCTCTTTCTTCCTTCCCCCCACTCTCAGACCGTTATCTTCCCTTTGTTCATGGAGGAGCTTTGTTCTCTGCACAATAACAGGTGATTTAGCAGCTGTCACGTTTTGGGGGCTGGAGGATTTGAAAGCAACCTCTGTTGAATAAAACGTGCTCTTGGAGCCACTCTGGCTGCCACATCCACCAGAGCCAGAAGATGACAAAGAGAGGACAAAACTCACTCTAACAGCAGAAGAACTCCAGTGTCCACACGTTTGAACCATCGTGCTGCAGCCCTGAACTTGTGCTCTGCACCAAGAGGCACAGACCAAAGGATGCTTCAACCCACCCAAGCGCACGGTGTGGACCGACACACGAGTCTCACCTGAAGCTACCCAGCGCTCGCTACCAGCCAGTTATTTGGGCTGCTCTAATGACATCTCAATTCCTCGCAGAAATGAGATGCCTTAGCCCATATTGCCCCCCCTGGTCTGCGTGCCTGGATGGACACGCTGCTTGCAGCTCGCTGATGCATCACCCTCCTTGGATTCACCAGCACCTGCCCCTCGACCAGAACCAGCCACGTTAGGCATCACTTTGAATTTTGTAGTAGAAGGCAGTAAGTAGAGAAACAGCCCACAACTAACTCAGTAATAAACTAGCAAATAACTCTAATCCACAGAGTTATCCCAGGTGCCACGCTCCACCCCAGTCAACTCCAAAATCCTTCCCAATCCCCATTTATCCCTCACCCAGTCACATCCAGCCCGACCCTGCCCTAGCCACAAGCCCTGAAAATAGAAAATATTTCAGTCTCTCCATACGTCACCATCACAAACAATAAACCACAACAAAGGAGCACCTGGGAGGGACGGAGGGAAGATGCTGCTCCAAAATCAACACAGTTTCTTTGCCTTTGGTGCCCAAGACACAGCAGCACGTGCACTGTGTTAGAGTGATTTAAAGGTGATGGTGAAACGAGGTTTGAATTAATACACCACCAGGCCGTGCCGAGGTGCAATGCTAGAATTATACAGCTGGATTTTCCCCCTCCTCCCCATCCCTCTGCAGACTCCCAGCTGTCCCCTCCCTCCCCCCAAAACCTTCTTCATCTCAGCCATCCCCGTGTCTCCGGGCGACTCTTCTTCCCTTTTCCATCAAGCCAACAAACGTGCAGGCATTTCATGGCAATCCATCCCGAACGGACAATGAAAGGAGAAGGGAACAAAAGAGCAAACCTCGCTGCGCCATGGCCCGGCGCTGGGCGGCGGAGGGGCAGACAATGGCCCCAGCTGTTCCCCGGGAAGCACCCAGCCACAATGAGCCCAGGCACCGGCACCGAAGAGGGTCCCGGCTCCCCGAGGGGCAGGAGGTTGTCGTTGGAATATGCATCTCATTGGTTACCTGTCAGTCTTCCTGGGCGGTTATAAAGTACAGCCGCTGCCGGAGGGGATAATGGGATGTAATAACGAGACCGCCGGCTCATTTGACGCCGGCCCTTTGACAGAGGAGCTTTGATTAGGTGATGGGAAGTGGCAGCATCCGCTGGCTTTTAAAAAGCCACGAGCTCTAAGCTGCAAAATAAAGGGTTCCTCAGGAACGTGGCCACTTTTTCAGGCTGGGAGGGATGGAAAAGAAATAAATGACAACTTTCATTTCTTGCCTGAATCTCTCCATCTCTCCTCCCTTTGGAAGTCCTATTGTTGCTGTTTCTCTGTACTTAGACATTATTTCCCAGCTCCTCAGGTATGCTAGAAAAATGACATGTTATAAGGCCAGGGAATTACAGCCTGCGAAGGGGGAAGGAGGAAAGCTCCCTGCCCTACAAATCACTACAAGCCTCTTCTGCACTGAGCATGGTCAGCAGCTCGAGCTGCAGCTGCAGTCATCTGGGTTGGTACCCGTGACTTCACCAGGCAGGACCACGATTGGGGACCGTTGGGGACCACTGAAAACTCTGGTTTTCCAGCTAAATGCATTTTTTGTAGCTGGTGACAAATGACTGTACAGCAATCTCTACCTAGACCAACGAGCCCCAAGTTCCCCAGCACAGAAGTCCAGCCTGGCACTGGGAAAGGTACTTTTCCTCCCTGCAGGCTGAGGAAAACATGTGCAAGCAAGATGGACACGAGAAAACCCTGGGGTTTAGGAATGCCAACTGGAAGAAATAAAATCCAACTAATAAATCCCAGGCTGGGGAAGCTGCTACTGAGGCAATGCTGCTGACAAGGATCCATCCTGCTCCCCTCCCTGCGCAGAGCACCTCAAGCCCCATGACCCCACCCCTCACTGAAGATGCCCTCAAGAGCCAGGTGGTTTAGAATCATAGAATAGCTTTGGCTGGAAGAGACCTTCAAGATCATCCAGTCCAACCTTATTCCCAGCCCTATCAAAACCACTAAACCATGTCCCTTAGCAGGTTTGGTGGAGCAGCTCCACTGGCCACTCAACATCGCTGCGGCGAAAGCAGGGTTACCTCCAGCACATCATTCAGCCCAGCCAGGTCCTGTTTCATTAACTTGTGACTGCTGCCTCCTAAAATGTGGATGGCCAGTGACAGGCTGTCATGCTACGTTTCAGCTCGTGGAATTAGGAAGCTGTGCTCACACTGCCTTCCACCGTCTGGTGGACGGGTCTTTGGATTATCTTTGGTTAATGAGCTACGTGACAATAAAAGCAGTGGGTTCAGCCCAGAAGAACATGTCAATCCAGGGACTAGGTTTGGTTGTCTTAAGCATTTTTCTTCCTCTTTGCCAGTGCCCTAATGTCCTGTGTTCTTAAACCCATGCAAGTGATGCAAGCATGAGGAGAAAAGCAGCAGGCAGGTTAATGAACATGCAAACCACAGCCCTACAAAAACCAAATCCACTCACTCTCTCTACAAAGGATGAGCAGTGAGACAACGGCTGGGGGAAAGGAGGCAGAGGGGAACCCACCAGCTGCACCACCTGCCTCTCAGGCCAGAAAGGAAAAGAGGACCAGGGTTACTCACTGACAAACTCGTATTTCCCTCAAGATCTGCACAGAGCTGTGATTATTTCCAAGCAGCTGGTGATGCTCAGCCATGCAAGGCTTTCGGTCGGGCATGGGGCAGGATTTGGGGTCGGAGGAGGGATGCTGGCGGCGAGGACGAGCTGCCTGATCTCACAGGGGTGTTACAAGAGTGAAGCGGCATTTTGCAGGCTCAGCACAGCTCTTCCTTTCAGCATGAAACCCATAAACAGCCCAACGGCTTAGCGGGACTGAAATATGACAGTATTCAAAGGGGATGTCAGGAGGATTAATAGCCCATCTCCTTCCAGCTCACTGCTGAAGCCTTGTTAGAACTGGACAGTTAATGCCGTGCCGAGCGTCCGAAGTTCCTCCATGAAGCACAGGTCCTCCCTTTGGCACCCCAGCCCTGGAAAAGCATCACTAAGGGGATTTTTCACCGTCACCGAGGGAACCAAACAGGTACAGGGGTCATTAGGGACGGTGAGAGCTCCTTAAGGGGAATTCCTCTTACAAGATGTATTTGGACAGAGGCCAGTGATTACACCGTGCCTGGCCAGATGCTAAATCTACATGAGGATCTAATATGCAAAGCCTGCTACAAGGCTTTGTAATATTAAAACACGCAGGAAATGGAAGAAACATTAAAAGAGCAAACAAATGCAAAATGCCATCACGTTTCCTCTCTGTTTGCCATGCAGAAACGAAGCTTCCTGGTACCTCAGGAGACTCACCAGGACCCTCCACCTATGCCCATGACCAGACGTGCGCCCACTTTGAACGCTGGTGAGCATCAAGCAGGAGACTTGCAAACCTTGGCAGGGAGCAGCCTGCAATTCTACTTCATAGAAGGCAGGTTTGGAATTTTAGGTTCTTTCAGCACTTGAATGCACTTTTGCAAATAGAAACAAGCTCAGACAACTGCTCCTCTTTTTGGGCGCTGATCCACCAACACATCTGGCCAAAAGTTGAGGTTTCAAGGCAACTTTCTGCAGTTGGAAAGAACTATCCCAGTTCTGCGCCACTGATTTGTGCTCATTTACATGACATAAATATTTATACAATTACTGCTCCTATCCTTCAATGACCGAAGTTATCGCATTTCAAAGGCTCTATATTTAAAGAACACAATACCCTGATGGCAACGCAGCTTTAAATTTTAAATAGCCCCGATCCTCCTCGCGCGTTGCGCAGACGCACACCGAGCCGTCAGAGCTGCCCAAGAATTCCCATCCTCTCCACAAAGCTGCAGCAGCGCCTCCCCATCTCCCCCCCAACACCCCAGTTCCACACCCTGCATCCCCGACTTGGCACCTCCCACCCCACGTGTCTCCAGTGCCCACAGCACGTGCCCACCATGGCCAGGGAGGGAAGGGGAGGAACAGGATCACTCTGCAAGACACAGATTTGTAACTGCACTGGATTTACCATCTTCTGGACAAAGCCAGAAGGAGAAGTAGCTTATTTTTATGGAACAAAATCGAGAGCATCATTGTCCGTGAAACTGGACACACCAGTTTACACCAGTACCGACTGCTGCTCATCGCATCGCGCTGCGGGTTTCCCACTGTGGGCTCCTTATTTCTAAGCACCTGGTATTTCTACAGCAATTCAGTATTAGCCCTTCACCGGTGCTTTCTGAACTACCTCCCTCACCAAGTGATGGTGCAAAATGAGACAGAATAATAAGAAATCAGGATTAGGAATTAAGAAACTGGGATCAAAACACCTTCATAAATCATTTCACGCTCCCTCTGTGTGGGTGGGTCTAATTACTAGAGAAGAAAGAAAAGATAAACCTCATTTAGGTCAGTGCAATTGCTTTTCTTAGTGGAAAAAATCCCTTGATGAATTATTAGCTATAGAACTAAGTCAAGAGGTTTTCAGGTTAAATATGGAAGCAGCAGGGTGCCAGCCCCATCCAGCCCACCTATCTCCCAGAGGACTGGTTTCTCGCCGTCCCCTTCTTTTTTTCCTGACTTAAAGCAAAAAACCAAACACATTTTACTACCTGCAGTTTGCAAACTCCGTCCCGACTCGTCAACAAGTTCCTCGAATAGAAATAACACAAATAAAGCAAAGGGGAGGGGGGGGGGGCAGGGGAAGGACTAAGTGGCAAAAACATATTTACTGAGGTGGGAGGAAGCGTTTCCTTGCTGTCCTCCAGCAGCAGTACCCCACAGCTGCTCCATTCATAAATATTTTACCAGGAAGAAACCAGCCTGCCAAATCTGAACAACTGCTTTGATGAAAAATATAAAAAGGCTTTTCCATTAGTGCTTTTGATGTTCTTTGCATATGGAATAATGAATGCGGGAGATTCATCTTCTTCCCCTCCTCTGTCCTCCCCCACTTCAGTCTTTTATCTGGCAGAGCCGTGCGGAGTCTCCGGAGTCTGGAGAAAAATCAGGATTTGTGGAGGGAGATGGAGCAGAGCCGCTGGCCTGGTCGTGCTCCTCATGGCTTCTTCCACCTCGGGGGGCAGGACAGCAAGAAAATTGGGGTATCTCCAGGTTCTGCAGATGCTGTTGGCATTCCACCCATCTGGACAAGATTGAGCATCACGACTCTACCAGGAGTTGCTCAGCAGAAGGTGACTGTGAATTTTAAAGCCCTTCAAAAGCATTTCGCCGTGGACAGACATGCTAACACCAGACCCTGGGTGCTGCCCAACCTCTGCCCACACGGCACAACCAGCTCCAGCCCAGCTTCGAGAGGTTTATTCGCCCCCAGCAGCAGTGAGATGGGGTCTCTGCCACCAGCCCCAGTGCTCTTGCAGACCCCCCCGAGGGTTTTGTCTTGCAGCGCTGGGGCGAAGCCACCCCCTCACGCCGTGAGCTGGGCTGCTGGGGGGGCTCACTGGGGGGAAGCTCAGAAGAGAAAGGGGATTCTCCTCACAGCACCAGAGAGCAAGTGATGCAGTGCAGAGGCAAATCCAAACTAGGGGAAGCAGTAAGTGACCTTCTCCCAGCCTCTTACCGCTCTGGGGAACTTAATAGCTCCACATTTATCTTAACTCAGCAGAGATGTGCCGGGGATAAAGAACCCATCTCCCCACCCACCAGCACCGGTGTTTCCAACCTGCCATCGCTGAGCTTTAAATTCCATCTTTTATTGGCCTTTTGCACTTCTGCTGTAACAGGGCATCCAAAGCAATTAAATCCAACCTATTTTTTCCCTACTTTTATTCCTTCAAGTGGAGCTTTCTCGTGTGGGGCAGAGATTACGGGGTTTGGGCTGGGATTTTGATTCACCTTCATTTTCCATTAAGGACTTGACTACACATCTCACTCACATGTGAGCTTGCCACACATTCAATAAACCCAGTGAACAGGAATTTGAAAGTAGTTTAAAAGGAAAACAAGCAAAATTTTTGCAAGAAGAGTCCTGGATAGTATTTTAAGGGACTTGAAAAGGAGTGATGTCTTATCGGAGTAAGTGGGGTGCTGCTGTTTGCAGCAGAGTTATTGCTGCTCATTATTCAACCTCATTTTTTTGTATTGCCAACTATCAGGAAACCCATCACCCGCTGAATGTCTGTCAGGGTGAACACAGCAGAAAACTCCCCACGTACAAGGACCAAGGGCTCCTGCTCCTTTGGGGGTGGTTGGGCTCCTTTTGGGGGCCCTTCACCCCATTTTCTGCTCCATGATCCTACTGTGGGTGGGAAAGGACCTCACTATGTTTGGGGAATGCCACAGTTTCAGGGCAAGGATGTGGGGACGTGGGCACTTTGTGGCTCTGTGGCCACATATGGGTCACTCCAAAAGGATCCAAGAGGACACGGGGGAGCTCACGCCTTGCCTGGATTTATTAGGGCAAGCCATGCTCCTCCTTTTCAGATGAGAGGGGACCGACACCTTCCAAGCCCCAAATATCAACACATTCTTTTACTCCTGAAGGCCCAGAAGACTAGGTGAAAAAGTTGCCAAGGAAATCCCCATATGGCACATGGGGTCAGCACACTGACCCTGCCCCTGGCTTTTCCCTGATATTCTGCAGATGCACTCTCTTCAGCTTTTGAGCCAAAAGCTCCTTTCAGACTGCTGCTTTCACTTTAAAATCTGAGCACACCAGCAGAAATGTTCCTCTGCTAAACCCTTCTACCCAAATCATAGACTGGTTTGGGTTGGAAGGGACCTTCAAGATCATCCAGTTCCAACCCCCCCTGCCATGGGCAGGGACACCTCCCACTAGAGCAGGTTGCTCAAAGCCCTGTCCAACCTGGTCTTGAACACATCCAGTGATGGAGCATCCCCAGCTTCCCTGGGCAGCCTGTGCTGGGGTCTCACCA
>JANHGN010008067.1:2596-19843 GCA_024605025.1 Megaceryle maxima | reverse complement strand
AATCTATTATTACACTCAGGTACAGAATCACAGTAGAATGATACCTGGCAACAGAAAGAAATAAATCATCAGCTCCTAAAACCATGACAGTATCGATATCTTACTGCATTGAGTTTCATAAAACACACTTTGCTGGGAAGGAGAAGAAAAGAGTGAAGATCTAGCACTCATATTTCCAATGTGTATCAAACCCAAAAATCTTTCATGGGTTCTTACAAAAAGGAAACATGACTTAGATGGGCACTTGACAATTGTCCATTTTTTTTTCTTTCGTTGAAAAATCACTTTGGGGTTTTTTTTTGTTTGGTTGGTCTGGTTTTGTCTGTGTGTGTGTTTTAGGGGTTTTTGTTTGTTTTGTTTTCATGAAAGAAATGGCAGGTAAAATACAAAATCCCATGTATTCTTTCTACCATAATTTCAACAAATTCACTTGGGAGAAAAATCAGTGAATGTTTAATTTCTGCATAGTCATGCACACAACCCATTCTCTCCCCTTGCTGGATAATAGCCTTTACCATCCCAGCATGATTCCAGTTGATGTGGTTACTACCTACGGATCCCAGTACAAGATCACCACAGGAAGTTTTAATTATACTCATAACAGGAGTGGAAAGGTTTGAGAGAATCTAAGTGGATTAAGAGCTAGGAATCAAGTAAACCCCAGCTTCACACAGTGCTATGAGCACCTTCTGTGTACAGTACCCAGTTATTTTATAAACTGCAGCCTGTCTATCTTCTGCAGCCAGTCTATTAGCATGTTCCACAGGAGAGGGAGAAGCCAACGTGGGTTTCAGTGAGATCTACCGAGGAAAAGACTTGAGATTTTGATTAAGTTATGCTGCATTATTTATTCATTGAATTTGGCAACTAGCACAGATCAACAGCCAAGTGATAGAGAATTTCCACCTGACATATGAGTTTATGCACCTAATTCTGTCCATGCTATTTGGATCTGAACCATAGTTTCTCTCAGCTCATTAAAAAAGATACTAATACTCTCTTGGTTTGCATATAAGTTGTAAAATCAATATTTACAAATCAAATGCCACATGTATACAAGTATAAATTTGTGTGTGCAAGGTATTTTAGCTTTTCCACTATACCTGAAGAAGCTGGTAAGGACATATATTCTTCTGTCCCATTCTGGGGAACTGGAAAACATCAACAAATAGGAAGAAATTATCTACAAGAGGCATCCTGGACCCTACACCTACTCTCTGATCTGGGTAGTGATTTTAATAAGTCATTTATCAAGATTACAAACTGAGTCTTGATATTATTGAGAATTTTGCCTACTGTAATCCCTCTCAATACATACTCAGCTGTTAGCGGATCTGAGAGGTTCAGATGGATGACAGGCTACCATTTGTAACCCAATTTATTCAGGCAGAGTTTAGGAATATCTGCTGCAATTTCACCTTATGGGTGAACCACCTACTCTCTCTATAAGGAAAAAATACAAGGTGGGAAGCAAAGAAGAGAATACTGGGCATTGTGGTTCACCAGCAGCAACAGGTAGTGTACTGGCCAGGGAAAAATAGAAAAAAAAAAAAAGGCAATTATTGAGGAATTATAAAATATTCAAAACTTTCAGAGACATCTGAGGTAAATAAATTGTAAAAACTGTTACCGGATGTTGTGACTTCACCATGACCTCTGGGCAAACACCTCCCCTGCAGTCAATCATGCCATGGAGCCTTAAATATCTGCAGAAGGCCAAGACCAAAGCTTTACTTCCCACCTAAAATATGGTACAATCAGAAGCACTTTGCCTTCCATCTCTCTGCGGAGACACCGGTTCATTGCTGACTCATAGGGAAAATTACCACCTCCTGTGTCACTGCCGTGTTGGTCAGAGGCATTCTCAGTATCCCTTACTGACCTCATATGCAAGTCAGAGCAAGCTCAAACCCCCTTAATTTACAAGTCTGCATAAGGCTGCAGTGCCAACTGGTGTCCACATAATCAGCAGGGAATTACAGCAAATTATGCTCCTATTCCCTTTAACCCTTAGCAGTGGCACACTCGAAATTAGTCACAAATGATGCAGACATTTCTCCCTCTGTTTTGAGATATTACTAGAAATGTCACTGCAGCTTCTAAATGAAACAGCAAACATTTTATCTACACAGTCTCAATTGCAGAATTATTCCTGTTAAAAAAAGCAAATAAAAGTACAGTTCTACAAAGCGCTTATGTCTTCACAATCTCAATTTTCTGGAAAAATAGTTTACACTGTATGTCATCACTTAAGCCAATGAGAAAGGAAATTACTTAAAATTACTTAAATTTTTATATACTTGTACATATATAACTTTTTGCTGTGCTTAAACATGACCCATTTATTTATTTATTCAATGAATGGTGATCAATGCACACACAAAACTAATTTGTAAACCTTCTTTTGTTATTTTAAACAGTCTAAAATAGTGGTTATTCTAGATAACCATAAAATTGAAACTTCAGAAATCTTACTATGAAATCTAAAAATTATTACAATATAGGCAATCTCAGTTTTGGATGAGCTTTACTCCGCTTTCCATTCAAAAATGCAGCAGTTAACAACTATATATGGTTATAGTAGCTATGTGATATTGTTAATAAAACACTATGTGAAACAACAATTACAGAATTCTATCATGCTCATTCAGGAAAGTTTCAAGATACCTTCCTATATATAAAATAATATTATTGATTAGGCACATAAAGAAAGTAATAAACAATCTCACTTCACACACTGAATTTCTGGATCATTTGCTTGCAAAAAAAAAAAAAAAAAAAAGCTCTTTAAAAATACCTTCAGAAAATCAAACAGATTTCTTATTAGTGCAAATGTGGAAGATATGTATGAATTATGTGCAAATTTATTCCTCACAGCTACAGTCATTTGTGTGTTCCACTGCCAGTTTTAGATTACTACTGGTTTAAGGTCCTAACTGACCAGTTTATTATAAATGCATTTTCTTTCTTTCTTGTGGAGTCTACAAAGCTTATTGTCAGTTAATAACTTGGTTATCTGTGTGAAATTTACTTCAGAATTTTGATCACCTGGATGGATTTTTGCCCATGAATGAAGCTTGCTCCTCTGCAGCAACCCTATTCTATAAAACATCCAATAAAATTACATTTCAGAAGCCTCTATTACTTTTATAATTCATTCATGTAAACATCTGCTGTACGTCATTGAGTCTATGGTGAAGTCAAAAGTATTTCTGAATGACAGAATCACAGAGTGGCTTGAGTTGGAAGTGACCTTAAAGATCGTCTAGTGGGACAGCTCCCACTAGACCAGATTGCTCAGAGCTTCATCCAGACTGGTCTCAACCATCATTATTTAAGTATGAGGATGCACGATGTATTTGCATCTGTAAGTTTTTTGAAAGTAAAAGGTTACATATTGATAAGCAGCATTTTCCAAAATTTAATTGCTGTACCTTGGAGGCAATAGGAGAGCAATCCTTTTTTTTTCCCCCTGACTATTTCCAACATCTTATCACTAGAGCTACAAGTCACAAACTAAGAAAGCAAAAGGAATCAGTACACAGATGACATTGTCAACTTTGTAAACAGCTCCTGTTAAATGGTTCCTCTCTGCCCCAGCTGCTTTAAAAACTACAGCTAAGTTTCCATCAGAATAGTAATACTCCACTCAAATATCAATTCGCAAACATAAAATGCATAATTGGTCTCTTCATATAATGGGCAAGTAAGAAAGGAATCCAAAGCATTATTACTGGCATTTTTTTTTTTTTAAGATATTAGGTAACATTTAAAGAATTAGCCCATAATCATTATCTACTCAAGGATATACCTTACTTGAGTAATGCAATACAGGCCTGATTCGACATTCACCAAAGCCAGTAACAAAATTACTAAGATAATACTTGAGCTATGATTATAAATCCAAGCTGCATTATAACTTCTTAAATAACAGAGAAACATTTATGACATTTGGGTGTTATAACTTTCCTAGAAGACTCTGAGGAAAGGTTGATTATATAGCATTTTGTTATCCAGTCAATACAGTTTATACCTGGCCTTTGTATATTATAAGACAGTTTATTTTTAAATTTAAATAGTGAATACAAATAATGTCTGTTTGATATATCAGCTTTATAAGATATTAATTAATTCAAGAGTATTCTTATTATTTTTAACCTATTTGGAGCCTTAAGGCACAAGCTTACATCCCGTAGTTGTGTGAGAATCCCTTCAGAGGTTACTCTTGCACATAAGTAACCTAGAGACACCACTAAATTTATTCCAAATACAATTAGAAAGAAAAATATACAGATCTGAGGTATATTATATCCTTTTTTGGTACTTTCAGAAGTTATTTCTAGCACATTTGGAGACTGATTAAGGAAGAAATAACTAATTAATTTTTATTCACATACATACAGACTCATGTCTTTTAATGGAAATAGAACTACTCAATCTGCTCTTTGCAAGTACATGCATCTTGAATATGTAACTACTGTCCCTTCCCACAAATTCAATTAGATTAATAGGTTTTTTCCTCAGTAGGATATTGAAGTTTCACAATCATTCACATACAATAGTCATTTTTCAAAGCTAAATAAAAACTTTTGCCCCTTCAAAAGGCATTTTTTTTAATATCTTACTGTCATATACTCCAGTAGTAAACAAAATACATTAATGTTTTAAAGAGTAATTAATTTAGAAAGTCGAGTGGCTTTGAAGTAATAACCCACTTAAGCTTAAAAGCAATCTACACTAAAAGGCAAAAAGATTAATAAGCTTACTGATTATTAATTCCATCAGATCACACTATGATCATGATGTTTATGATGTTGTGAAAAGCTACAGAGTATTAACTTTAATTTTCAATCTATTTCTCCTTCAAATCCATAACTTCATTTTGGAATAAAACATCTTTCTTTTAGTCAACTAGTTTTTACTTAGCAAAAGTCATGGGAAATTTCTCACTAGATACACTCACTAAATACTAGGCACCAGAGGAATGCTGAAGAGGTGTAAAGAAGCTCACCTTAAGCCTTAACAATTAGCCCAAGACACAGCGTACAATCTAGTGATCTTCAATAGGTAAATTCAGAGAATTTTGCAAGAATTGCTTTCTGCCCATGTGACTGACTGCTGGGAATTGGTTTTCTCTGAAATGAATGAGAAATAGAAACATACCTGGTACCAAAATGACCTGAAAAAATACAAATTACATTTATATGATTGAGATCAAGGACAGGAAAGTGACTTTATTCACTAGAACTCATAAAATCATAGAATCATCTAGGTTGGAAAAGATCAAGATCATCAACGTTACCCCTACTTTAAATTTTCACTGCTAAACCACATCCCTAAGCACCACATCTACACAACTTTTAAACAAAGCCAGGGATGGTGATTCAACCACTTCCCTGAGCCACCTGGATCAGTGCTTAACAACCCTTTCAGTGAAAAAGTTCTTCCTAATGTCCAACCTAAACCTCCCCTGGTGTAACTATGGGACATTTTCTCTTGTCCTATCACTTGTTACGTGGGAGAAGAGGTATTCTTCTTTCAGGCAGTTGTAGAGAGTGATAAATTCTCCCCCAGCCCACTTTTCTTCAGACTAGATAGCCCCAGTTAACCCAGCCACTCCTCACAAGACTTGTTGTCCAGGCCCTTCACCAGCTTTGTTGCCCTTCTCTGGACCTGATCCAGCACCTCAGTGTCTTTTTTTTGTACTGAGGTGCCCCAAACTGAAGACAATAATCAAGGTGCAGCCTCATATCAGAATTTTCTTGCATCTATACCTCTCATAAGCAGACGACTGAAGAATCACACACACATACAACATGTAAGGCTGTGCAGGCTTCCTGGTGGATTGTAGAGAGTTGACTAATTTCAGGAATCAGACTTTAAAATTTGTAAATAGACTTTATGATCCAGGTCTGTTTTGCAGTTGGTGACCTCTCATCTGAAACTCTGGGCATTCAGTTCATAAACAGATGCGTCTTCACTGTCCTGCATTCTGTGTGAAGTTTCCATGCTCTTAATTTCTGCATTTAAACAATTGATTATGTGGCCCCTTATTCAAATGTCATTTTTATTTTGATTTCTTGAGATATTATGTGCACTTTCAGTTACAGACTCATGTGAAGGGATGCCTTTCAATTTCAACATAATTCAAAAGAATTAGATATGTCATAGAGATTATGATTCTAAGTTCTTAAAGAATTAGGAGTGCAGCACATTTTCTACTCTATTTTCAAACAGTTATCATCTAGTGAAATTTCTCAATTTTGATATTTAGTTTGATACAGAATCATTAGGTCTTCTTACATATTTTTCTGACCATGTTACAACTTCAATTAAGTGGATAAAAGTGAAGACATCAATTTGCAACATAATTAATCCAAGTCTCTCTTACTCAAAGAGAAGAATACTATAAAATATGGAGTATCTTCTTGGTTGATGTTTATAAGTGATAACAGAATCTAAATTTTATTTTATTTTTTCGAAATGTAGTTCAATACTCCTCATACTTCTTAAAAATATTCTTGTTTTCTGGTCTTTATGTTTATGAACTGATATAATGGTTAACTTTCAAATCATACTTTATAAAAGGAGTCTGTTCAAGCAAAATAAAATGCTTGATTAGATGGCAGTAGATAGCCAAGACACCTCAATTTTTCTCATAATCTTTAAAGTGTTGTAGCTTTTTTATTGCTGCTGTTTATAAAGATGACACTATTTCTGTTGACAGAAGAAGTTTCCAACCTATTTTGCAGAAAGGCTTGCTCACTTAATTTGACAAATGAAATAAGAATTCAGTTGGAAGTGTATATTATTCATGTTTGCTGACTAAGCTCTATATTGCGAGGACATCTAGGACTGTCAAAAATAGCTGGAGGTTATATTGTTAGCAATACATAATTATTTACCTACTAACAATGACCATCTCTAATAGGACCAGATCTGGATTATCAGAAGTTTATCATCTGCAGTACAAGCTTTGGGATGGAACATATTGTTGAGAAAATACCTTAGAAAAACATGAGATTTTTATTTAAGGGATATTTGAGTTCAAGATGGTGCTTATTGAAAGTCTGCTCAGGTACCCTTCATGAGGCGATCAATGTAAAATTTCTATGTTAGATTGGCTTTTTACAGCTCATTCTATTCCCGTGGAAGTGAATACAAATTGTGTTGGTGACTCTTTTGTGAATATGATAAAGTACCACATATCAGGGAGAACAGCTATTCTTTCTTAGTCACGAAGCCAGCATCATTTCACCGTAAGGGCTGTACAAAGAAGATGTATATAAAAGAGAACACAAAGTAGGATCAGATGTGCTATGAAATCCACATCTGGGCAAGTCCTAGCCCATTACAATCTTTTCAATAGAGCTGCTGCTTCTCTGTCATATCACACATAGCAGGAAACATTGCTGATGTATTGCAAGCCCCTACAACTTTGCCTGTATTTGTCAGCAGTGTTACAAAAGGATTTCTGGGAAAATGAGATGGGGTGAGCGGTCACTACAGCCCAACTAATGTATAGCCCATCAAAAACTTTACCTTGTGCATGGTTCATAAACTATGGCCATGACTGTTGTCACTGGGGTATTTTAATGTATTTATTTCAAGTTTTAGTTAAAGAATAGGATTGAGTTATTTACAAATATTTATTTCTAAAGTCAAGGAGCACATTTAACTCATTATCAAATAAGAACCTGCTGTGTCATCATGTCATCATACCTATTCTATTACTCTTTAGTTTTCATGTCATCCATCATTTAAAAAGTTCTAAACAACAGTAATCAAGAGACAGAGAAGATAGGTGATAGGATCTTTTAGTTTTGATCCAATTAGAATTGTAAGGTTTACTCTAAAGCTTACAAATTATACTGACTGCCTCCAAATCGACTTCACAATGATTCATATTGTGTATGAGATTTCTTAATTAAAAGTCAAAGGTAGGCAACATGCTTAGGCTTATAAAAATTTACAATCTTACATCCATTATTTTTGTTAACATTATGAGTTTACCAAGTGACAAAAGTCCAAGTCCAAACTGAAATAAAACATCTATTTTTATTATCTAAAATCTCATTACTTTTCTAATTTCAGTGGGCACAAGTTCCTAAGCTAGCAAAGGCCTCCAAATTCCACTTAGGAGATACTGCACTTTAAACCAAATTTACACAAGATAGGATTGTTAAGCAACTCTGCAGTGTTTGACAGTTCTAAGATTGCAAGCTTTATTCTGAAAAAAAACTGAAGAAAACTGTGCTCTAACTATTGTTTTCTACATCACCTCATGCTATGCAAACCACAACGCAACCTTTTCATTCCCACTGGATATATGAAATATTATCAATATTAGTTACTACAAATAATTTTTGTACACTATCATGCTCTTTAAAAAGGTTAATAATACTAACTTTGTTGGCCTTTTTAACTGCAATACTCTGAAATGAAAAAACAAACAGACACCACCACCCCACCCCCCCCAAAAAAAAAAAAAAAAAAAAAAAAAAAAAAAAACCCACCAAAAATCAAACTGGTATCAAACAGCAGCATTACAGGAGAGGAAACAAAGAGCTGCTTTTATTAATAAATGAATAATAGTTTAATTTACTACTGTAAGAATGGTCACTATGAATGACCATTTCTTTTTTATTGCTGTTATCCATTATACTTCTCCAGAGCCCTCATTCTACCTCTGACCATCTTTATTTGCACGTGGTCTTATACTCCATATAAAGTCCCCATCGAAGAAAACATTTCATTCATCAGTGAGTGATCAAATTCCAAGTCTTTAATGAAGTCAAAGTCTGTAATACGGAAGGGGTTTTTAGATTAATGTTATAATTTGTCTGCTCTTATTACCCCTATGTCATGGGATCAGCTTTTTCTATTTTAGCTTCTACTTAATTAATTTATTTCATTATGTCTTCCATTGTTCTCCTAAGACTTGTTTAAAGCTAGTTATCCCAGATATTTTACCAAGGAAATACACCAAGATTGAAATTTAACCATGCCCTTTTCTGAAAACTAGCTAAAACTGCCTTGTCATCAAAATAAAGTTGCTTCTTTTCCTCTTTCCTGGCCATTTTCCCCCGAAGAGAACAAAAAAAATTGAACATAATCCAGGCCAACCCTGTAATGAGAACTGCAGTGATGGCTACCTGAGGCTTAAAAATGCATAGTTTAAAATCTTAATCCTATGCTAATCCTCCATGAGAAGAGATGTTCTTTCAGATGCAAAATTGTAACCTGAAATGCATTTAAACCCCCCCCCCCAAAACTTTAATCTCTCTCCTTGAGTACACAGCATCCAGTATTTTGCTCTGTGACTATTTGCTCAAGGAGTCAAACATCAAGACTTTCTGTTCTAGAAAATGAATGCAAAATAGGAATGTTTGTGGGAAGCAATAAAAGGACAGTCTCCTCATTTCGCATCCCATTCTCATTCTCTGATTATACCTCAGTGCATTTTTATTTCATACTTCCTTAAAGAAAAGTGTAAAGGTATTACAAGCATGTGTCATAAACCATTTTTTTTAAATGTGCTATGCTTTATCATTAACTGATAAAGGCACATTCTGTTCCAGCGTCCCCTTAAAATCTATTTTGCACCTTCATTTTGATTTTTGAAAAACAATAAAGAATGATTTGGTTTAGGTTGGAAGGGACCTTTAAAGGTCATCTAGTCCAACCTCCTGTGCAGGGGGGGTTCCTTTTGATAGATCAAAAGGAGGAAAAAAAAAAAAAAAAAAAATTCCAATACTGAACGTGGTGTTTGCAGATCACATCCTGTTTTACCAGCTGCTTCATCAACATCTGTTCACCTAAGAATATGGAAGTCTAAGTCACTCTGAAGGACCTATCTACTACTACTTTTTATTCCATATAGAAAAAATTCATTAAGAGCTTAGAGAAAAAAAAAGACCAAGGAAAACAGTCTCTGTAAGTTTGAGTGGTAGCATGATATAGCATATTAATATATTAAGGACTAGAGCCAAGCAGGGGAGATTCTTGATATCTATCTGGTTTTGAAGGAGGAAGAAAGTGGACCTTTTACGTTTTTACACCATAGTCCTGTACTTACTGGGCCTGGGTTACTCTTTATTGCATAACATTTCTGACTTAAAGGCTGAAATTAGAACTGCAAAAACCTGAAAATCAAGGATGCAGCATGTCCTTCCAAGTAGAGAGAAACTTCAAAACCTCATACACATTGCACCAAATTAAAGATTTCAAGTACAAACATGTAGCAACAGAAGAGTTAATCTCTGCTAAAACAAACAAACAAAAGTATATCCACAACCCAGGGGCTGGAAATTATTCATTAAAATAATAAGTCCCCAGCCCTAGATACTTCTTTGGTTTTCTTCTCTTTTGATCTTAATGTGAAATAATTTATAACATCAAAATGGTGTTACATTTCAGAACCTTTTTTTTTTTTTTTTTTTTCCAATTGTAATGCCAGCATTCATAATAATTATAATTTGCTAATTTGCTTTTCAAACAATCTTTGAGAAGAAAAGCATATTAAAATTATCATAATAAAACCATTGGAGGATTATTGTTGCCCTGAAATATAAAAGTTTTTAGGATGCATTGAGGATTTATTGTCAAATGAAACATTGAAGTGTTAATGATATTAATCTGAAACTGGGTGTTCTTCCTTTGATTAGATGCTATACATCAGCTTGACAGTCTTAATACTTTCTGGTAAGACTGATAAATGAAATCAATTTTAAGTTACATTACTCAGTATGCCTGGTAGTTAATTTAGAAGTAAAATTATTTCCTTATAAGTTTTAAATGATAAACTGCAGATGCATAAGCACAGTACAACTGTTTATTTTGCAGTGTGCACTGTATTCTGAAATACATTAAGAAATATGTGCAGTTTCCCACTCAACACAAGAAAAATTATGGGAGTTATTCTTCTGAGCTGATGTTCCTCCCTCTGAGAAATAAGTCAATACAAAGTGATCAAGACATTTAATATTTGACTGAACTTACCAATTTAAGTAACAGTAGCATTCATATACTTACAGCCAGGAGTATGTAGACCATATATGCCTCACCAATTGAGCATGCAGGACTTTTAAGTCTATGATTGCTCTGAAAAAAACTTTAACACACATACCTAAGTGTGTTTTTCACCACAGATGGAGCAACAGTGTACATACCATTTTACATGTCATCTGTATTACCAAATGATGCAATACAAAGTGATAGAAGAAAACTGATCAATTTTTTCACTCACGTGGTCAACTTTTAAGACAGTGTCATTCTGTGTCATTTAGACCTTGACAACCCTCAAAATGGGATTGCTTACCAGCAGCTCATGCTTTTTAGCACTTAAGAAGCAAACCCAGCAAGAACAATCACATCTGTTTTCAAAGATGAAGAGTCCTGGCTAATTCTTCATTTATCCTTACTAAACCTAGCAAACTAAACTTTATATTGTAAGCAGCTAAGCAAAAGGAGAGCACAATTTTTTCTAAGAGCCAAAGGCAAATAAAACCACTTAATCCATTCCAAAATACCTCACGTATTCCAAATCTTACAAAACAGGCACAAAAACATTCATGCCTAGGTACAAAGTATTGGTGCTGAAAAATACAATCTTTCACTTGCACAGCAGTGTAAGTTAATAAAAATCTTTCAACAGCTTCCTCAGTGTTTTTCACTTTCAAATATATAGCTAAATAACTATCCATCAAGAGTCCACATATACATATATCAGACACAGCAATAATAAATGAAAAACTGACTCTCTGAAGGACATAATTTGAGTCATAGCTTACAAGATAATATAAACACAACTAAAACCAGTATCTAAAAGTAGGCATTATTTTATCTTTCCATCAAGAGATGAATACATTCCCCCTAAGAAACCAGCATGATCTACACAGGTTCCATTGTACTGTGTAAGTTAAAGTGGAATTCATGACTTGGATTCATATAATAGGTTCATGACCTGGATGTGGTATGGGGGGCAGACACTAAGCAAGCATGGGAGGTATCTGTAGACTCTGTTAAGTCATACATAGAATATGTGCTCAAAGTGTAAGTTTTTCAAGGCAAATACATATTCCAGACCACACACACTGTTTATGGTTCCAATACATGCTTCTACACATAATGTCATGCCATGCAATTTATAACAAAACCAAGTAAAGCTAGAAACAGGTAACTTCAGAGAATGCTTGCTGATTTACAAGGTTAATTAATTTACCATAACAGCATCTAGGCACGTTAGTAGACACTGATGCATTTCCCTCTCACTTATGGAATAGAATAACATGCTGACAGAGCTGATTATGTGTACTTATTTTTTCCCCCTTTCCTAAGGATATTTAATGTGACTTTTACATGACTCAACTGAGAAATGCAGTATGAAGCAAGACCTTTATTCTAAATAAACTATATATGACAAGGAGAAGAAAAAATTATTGTTCCAAAAGCAACACTCCAAGAAACTGTTAGCTCTTCACCATCAGCCTTTGAAATTCCTAATTCAAGAGGGGACTAGTATCACAGAACAAAAGGTGGCAAGCAATTCCATATGCAAAATGAAATCTGTATGTAAACAGAGGATCCAAAATTTCAGATTCATACATTTTATGAAGTTCAATTCTCTAACTCAGAAAGAGATGTTTTCTAAGTCACTGTGACTGAGGTAAGAAATGCATGTTCTAGGAGTTTTCCATCCCAAATATAAAATTGCAGTCCTGCCATGTGTGCTACTGCAGATCCTGTCTGCTACAAAGACCATGCCACGGTGGTATTAGATCATGACAACAGCGAATGTTTGCATACACCCAAGAGCCCCTGACTTCCAAGATTATGAATAACATGCATTGCTTTGAATAGAATGAACAGCTCAATATTCTTAACTGTACAAGCAGGCAGCAGCAGCAACATCAAAACAACCAGGAATAAAAGAAAATTCAGAACACAGCCTCACGGAGAAGCTACCTGCTCAATTCTGCAGCATAATACTAATTACAGATTTTTCTAAGTTTTATTATTATCAACTGTTACACATAGAAATCAAAATAAACTGCCTAAAATAATATTGCTTTCAAGGTGGTTTAAAGACAACTACTCCAAAAAACTTCATACTCTAAATTCATGTTTAAGTGATATCAACAGCTGCGCTTTTTTGCCACTATGCAGATAATAAACTTGCCTGGATCTAGTTTAGCAGTAATATACTTTTGTAAATTACCTATTTCTGGGTACAGATAGGAACTTTTGTATCTATCTGTACTGCCAAGAAAACATGGGAATTGCAGCGACTGAAGGCTTTCTGCAGCTGCACACAGTCCAACAGTTTGAGTCCACTGAGAAGCCAGAGACACAAGAGGTGGACTCAACCTAACATGTCTGGCTCCCATGGGCTTGTCAACTCAATCCTACACCAACAGCAGCTCCTCTGCTTCTCTTTCAGACCTGGCCTCACATCAGCCACCTGGCAGCACCAAGAGCTGAAAATAACTTTGTTATCTACCCATTTTTTCATAAGAACATCTAAATACCAAAACCAATACACATTTCTTGTGCTCTGCATGGTTCAAATGCCCTCTGCAACTTTGTGGTGCAAGATATGCATACCAGGAGCAGAATTCAACTGAAA
The DNA here is from genome assembly GCA_024605025.1 of Megaceryle maxima. Classification (NCBI taxonomy): domain Eukaryota; kingdom Metazoa; phylum Chordata; class Aves; order Coraciiformes; family Cerylidae; genus Megaceryle; species Megaceryle maxima. Next base: position 6,216 of record JANHGN010008067.1, on the reverse strand, counting down.
GAAAAAAAAAATGGCTTATATTTTCTAGAAACCACAATTTTCCCTGACCTCCCTTACAAGTTCTTCCATATTCCTTAAATGCCACTAAAAGTGTGAGACATATGATCTACAGTTTGCTTATCCAGGGAGGCATGATAGATTTTCTAGATAACACATTCAAATAGCTTGCTGAATACAGTAAGATTTCTGGCTACAATTACTCTTTGTTCAAAGATAAAATGTTTTAGATTTAGATATTGTTGCAAATTCTGTCTTCTGGGATCCTTTAGGATCAGAGTTTTCCAAAACACAACATAAAATAACCTCTCCATTGGAATAAATTTAACTGTCAGCCACTGATCTGCCCATTGCACTTTACAATTTTTTTAATATGACCAATCTTATATCTATTTATTTTATCACACTAATATTGAGAGGAAAGAGAATCAGTTGAAGGGCTTACTGCCTGAAAAGTAATGTTCTTATGATACCAAGTGAATATAAGTGACAGAATGCAACTCATTCAAGAAGGTGGTTACTGGATAACTGGTTACTTTAATTCATGCTCTCAGATAAGCTGGTTCTCACAAATGCTTCAAAATAATACACATTTTAAATGATAATCTAGTGACTTATTCCAGTGTTTTAATGCATACATGCATAGGAAAAATTTCAGCTAGCATAAAAAAAAGTTCATATTTCCCTTTGTTTTAGAATATAGTTCAGAATATGTGTGTATATATATACACACATACAGAGCATGTACATATATGTATCAAGTTATAACATAAAATGCTACTGACTGGATGAAACCCTCTTGGGGATTGGATTAGATGATCTTTGGAGGTCCCTGACAACCCAGGGCATTCTGTGATTCTGTAGAAAGCATACAAAAAGTTGAATGACTCATGCTTCGATCATAGATCTCTCAAGTCTCACTTTTAAAACACCCAGTCAACAATCACATTTGATACTATGGTTCAAAAGTATATCAAAGTAAAATATATTCTTTTATTTCCTTTTTAAAATGGCTACAAAACCATCTAGACTCCATCCAACTAGATAACAATGATCAAGAGATTGCAGAGTGCTCAATATGAATGTGTGTCTGTATTTTCTTACAGGAGACTGCAGCATTATTGGAATATTTCTAGGGTCAAAGATTTTCTCAGATGTGGACATTTCCTTATTATTACAATCCTTTAGCTTTCCTTCTCCTGTAGCTACTTCATTGAAACTCAAATGTAGAACACCTGAGAATATTATATATAGTGAGAGAGGGGGTGTGTCATATGTCACATTATATATAGTGACAGAGAAATATTCCATAGAGGCTTTCAAGAAATATTTGAAGCATGCAAATTTAGTTTTCCTTCTTTTATTACTGAAATCCTTATACTGACAGAAGAAAGTAGACAGTAACTGCACTATCATCTGCAACTAGGTCCAAACTTTTCCTTCCATTTACAGGAAAGGTGTTCACTGCCATCGTCAGGAGTGTCTGTTCTTTGCATTATGGATAGTGTCATTTACATTGTTCTTTACAGTATGGATAGCATCATTGCTGAAGATGGAAGGAACCAAGTGTCCTCTACCAAAAGTAAAGCTATACCTTTTTTGGCCTTGATAACTAGACATAGATGAAACATTTCTGATACAAAAACAAGCTCAAACTTCACAGAATTACATCAAAGATTTCAAGAGCTCAAAACATTTGTGTCATTTTTCATTTTCAAGTAAATGAAAAGATACTACTACTTCTAATACAGACAAAATGCAGGAATGTCAGAAACCACATAAGAGTATGGACTCCATACAGTACTTAAAATATTTCTTAAGCCAGCCTAAACTCTAATACAGTGGAGATTCACTTTAAGGCAATAAGACTTCTAACTTACACACACAAGAGCATTCTGCTCTGCAGAATTTTGACAGAAATTTAGACCACAAACCTGCTGAAAAAGCAATATTTAATACTTTCATTTTACATACGGAGTATGAAATATTTCTGCTGCGCAATCACACACACACAAAATCATTAGAGAGCCATTTATGCCACAAATGGTAGAAGTAAAACATTGTACAAGTTTTCACTTTTTTTTTTTTTCCCCTCTCTTTTTTTTTTTTTTTTTTTTTAGTTAGCATTTATACCATACAAGGGTTATGGAGTGCAGAAGGTGCAGAGAAATGGAGAAAGAAGAATCCTTACTTAATTGCAAATAGAAGGTCTTGCAAGAAAAAAGAACAAAATGATTTAGTATTTGTTTTGTCCCATTCTTTAAAAAGCAAGGAAGAAAACCTGCAAGTCACAATGAAAAATCAAAGTAGAAAAATGAAGTTCTATTATATTTTTAATAACTACTAAGAAGCTTAAACATAGGAGCTCCCCCAGGTCTCAGTGTGAGAAGAGCAGAATTCTAATTCCTATGGGTAATTATTAATTTATACTGGCAGCCAAGTGTGTATACACTAATAATACATATAATTACACATGACATTTTGTGCATTCCAACTGACAAACCAGTCCCCAGAATTCTGAAATAAATTTCTAATATCTTACATTTTCTGAATGCTTTTAGAAGTTTGATGACTAACACAGATGTCACCAATATAGGCACAAGAGTGGGCTAATGTGGCGTAAGAAAATAAAAAAGAATAAACTTAGCTGAAAAATAGCAACTAAAGACAATTGTCTGAGCAATTCAGTATTGATGCACTCCAGACTTGTGACAGCTCATTTCAGCAGAAATAAGAGGTATAAGTCAGGGTAATTTCTTGCTATGGCAAGAACTGTTGCAAAAACAGGGCCAGGAACACAGATTCTTGTAATAAAGAAACTGGGTGACTATATTGATTATGGATTAGAGTTGCTGACTGCACATCTCATACTGGAGTTCATTTCAGGAGCCTGACAAATCTGTAGGATAGAAAATCTGGCTCTCAGGCTCAAAAGAGATTCTCTGACATTCGGCTAAGGAAAAAAAAAATTTAGCATTACCTTCTTTACACCACATGCTGTTACAGTTTGTTCCTACCTTGAATCCAGATAACTTGCATATAGCTAACTTATAATTTCCCAAACAATATTCTGATTTAACTGAAAAACAATTTACTGCATCTCTGTAATAAACATTATGTTTTGTCCCAGCTGCAAGTTAGTTAGAAATAGAGACTAATTTAACTCCAATTTCCAGCCTTTCCTAAGTAGAGTTCCATTTGTACTCAAGATTTCTATCTTGTGTTTATACATAGGATGTAAAAATAAGGATATAATTATTTCAGTTCCCTTTATTTTTAGACACTAAAATAAAAAAAAGTAGACTCCGACTTTGCCACCATTAGAGATGTGCTCTCCAAAGGAGCATGTTTCCACCATTTCTTGCCTGTTCACTCTCTCCCCTTTACACTCTTCCCATTTTTTGGAAAATCCTTCTGCAATGATTTGACTATTTAATTGGAATGTCATCAATAATGATACAATATGTCTGCCCTGCTACCACTTTCTCCCCTGCTTATCGATTTAGCATCATTTATGTCTTCTTTGCCAAAGTGTCACACCAAGTATGCACACTGAATTATTCAGAAAGTAGCTTGCAACCAACAAAAGCCCCTTTTCATAACCAGTTTTTCTTGTCAAAAAA
>JANHGN010008066.1:0-120499 GCA_024605025.1 Megaceryle maxima | reverse complement strand
ATAAATATCTCTACATTTGAGATGTGGGAAGTAAGTATGGGAACTCATATTGACAGAATAACTGTGTTTTATTATTAACAGTGTATTTATCTTAATTTTTAGATGACAAATTCCTAAAATATTTCAAGCACAACTGCAATCTATACACTATTAAGTTCTGTCCTTATTCATAAAGGCAATAGCAAACAAACTATTGAACTTGAAGGAGCTAAGTGTTGCAGCCTTCTGGTAATGAATTGATGTTAAAAGAATCAGATGGTCTGTTTCCCAGGCTCATAAGTGGAACAACAAGGGATAGAAGTAGTTTATCACCTCATCTGTTCTGGAAGCTCTGTGTCTTTTCTTGGAACTTTACAGGAAGTCTGAGACATAGTGAAGTTTTAGCCTAAACAGAGCTAAGCAGGGTTTGGCTGTTAGACCTGGCTGTGGAGAGCTGGATTTAACAGAAAGAGACTTTGTGAAGTGAGGCCCTTCCCTGGGTAGAGAAAACAGTAACCTAGTACCTGGTAAATACCAGCCATCTCCTTACACTTCCCTCTTTTTCTAAAAGCCAGATTTTTTACACATTTACTTTTCTTAGCCCAAAAAGAGATAGTATTTTCTTTTCTTTCCTTGAAAGGACTTCCTATTTGAATGATTAATATAATCCTTCATTCTGTGAGGAGGCAATCTCTGCTTCTTTCTGCTATCTATGCTGACTCCCCTCATTTGCTCTCCAGACTAACATAAGGACTGTTTGTTTTTGCAACAAAAAAAAATCATGCCATTTTTGAATGTGGTTTTCTTGTTGACATTTTCAAAACTGTTTCGGGCTCTTCTTCATATTTAGACAAACAGGTATGTTTGCTTTTTGTGGTGTTACTGTTGACATTTCCTAAGGGAATTGCTGAAGATGTTAACAACTTTCCAGCACAGACATGCTGCAATGGAATTGTTCTTGTCTTGTGGCCCTGACATGAATTACTCTTAACTGATGTTTTTTGCTGTAAGTAGTGTGATTGTGATAACTTGTGTGAGTCTGGGTAAATGTGATCAGTCCTGGCTATTTTGGGGAGCATAAATATCTGCTAGGCTCCTTAGTGTTTTCCTTCTTGCAGATATAACAAGCAGAAGGTGCCAATTTACTGTATGCATCAGAGCCTCCGTACTGCACAAACATCTGCAGTGCAGAGTGAGAAGAAAGTCCATGAGGAGCATTGGTAATTGGCTAAACCTGATGGCCAGGAGAGCTTGTAGCTCAACCAACAGAAATTGGTCAGTTGGAGTCTTGGCTAATTTTGAAGCCAGTAGCCATGAAAAACAATCACATAGCAGAACTTGCCCTTATGTGAGTAGTGTGTGTCCCGAGGGCACTGTAGGTTAGACAGAGATTGAAGTTACTGTGAGTTTGCTTTTTTAAGACATGCTTTTGAACCTGTGCGCTGCCGTATCTTTAATCTCTGGTCAGTACAAACAGGGCATAATTATGTTAGCAGTTAATCCAGGGCTATCCACTTAAAGATTTATTTAACCTCTTATGGGTGAAGGTTCTGAAGACTCTTTGAGCAGGTTGGGTTTTGTTCTGAAATCCCTGATTAAAAGTATGTAGCTCTTACAAGCATCCATACAGGCAGTTTAGCCTGTGGTCTGTATTAAAAATACCCATGTTGTTCTCTACAAGAATCAGCTATAGCTTATGATCTTTTAGCAATACAGTATCTTTTTCTGACTGGTCACCATGTATTGCAGCTATCAAACAAATTCTTCTCAAAACACATTGCTGTTTTAAAATCTTTTCAGCTGAAAAGCATTTCTGTTTCTGGCATTATCCTCACCTCAGCTGTTACAGCCTCTGCATTCTCAGCAAAATTGTAGAGAAGCTCGTTTGCAAGACAATCATGCAGCAGCATTTTGGCCATGTTGTTTGTTCCATTTCCAGACTCTTTGGTGGAGGCTTGGGGAGAGGCAGTCTTTGTTGGTCTGTGGCTGTTTCCCTGCCTTGAAAAAGAACAAAAACTGTCAGGAAGAAAGATACTCATCCGAAGGGTAGACTCCAGTTACATTAAATAGAATAGCAGCCACTTGAAGATGGGACTGGAAGGCAGCCAAAAGGACACTGTGGAATTTTTCAATAGTCTGTCCCTATGCCTGTCTTCCAGTGATCGACAGAGAATGTAATTTCAACCTTCAAACTATTCACTGCAACCAAAAGCAACTGAATGCTGTTCCGGCTCTATTTTAGAGAGTTGTAACCTAGATGAGAAGATCCGCTTCTCTCAGACGTGCATGTTGTTCTACTATTGCAGTAAATTATTGCAGATGTTACTACTTACTGCTTTAACTAAATTATTCTTTTGACCATCTTGTATCTATTTCGTAAGGAAAAAAATTGGCCTTGACCATTGAATATAACATAATTTCACTGGGTGCTTTGATTAAGGATTTCTCAGATTGTCTTTACTGCTTGTAAGATTAGCTGGAGGCAGTCAGCCTGGAATCGCCGAGTTAAGTCATGTTTTGAGGCATTAGTGTAGTGACAAGATCAACTGGCTTTCCTTGTATCGTCTGCTAAAGGGTTTAATTCTGTACTGTAACTCCTTTATGAAAATCACTCAGATTTTTGTACGTAAAGCAGATGGCCTGTGATTTACAGCCAGATTACAGACTTATGAATCTCCAGCAACTTTAGGCGTGTATTTGCAGTAATATCCATTTGTTCCTTGGGAGACATCTCTAGCCTCTTGTGTGTGAGGTGTAACCCATTGATCCTGGTGGCACATCTCATCTGAAGTGAGATCAGAACCAGCTCTGCTATCGCTTGGTTTCAGGCACTGTTGTTCCCTCCCCAGTGAGGTATCTACATATGTCTTCTGAGGGAGAGGTGGAGCTGAGTCCTTTTTAATTTTAAATGGTTGAGTTTTAGTGAAAGCAGTGATATGAGAATATATAAAAAATGAAAAGTTGCATTACCTAGGTAGTTCCTTAATAAAAATTTCCTTCCCATTGTCAAATATTTGGGGTCTGTTAAATTATGTGTATTGTAATATTTGTGCAGTGTGCTGTTTGTGTTTTATTTCTTGCTGAAATGCCAGTTGTATTTCAAATGCCATTTAAAAAAAGACAACACCCTTTCTACACATAGTGGTAGTGAAATAGTTGTTTCAGTAAATAGGAAAGCAAAGAGGTGGGAGATGCCCTCTGTAAATATGATTTGGATGTAAAGAAGTAAAGACAACATTCATCTTCAGAAAGACGAGCTGTAGGATTCAGGAGTTGAAAATCATAGCTACAATAGGTACACATACAGGTTCAGCTACCACTGAATACTGATTTCTCAAAGCTTTTAATGTATTTTATTCTCAGCTTCCCACAGAGTAACCTGCCCTGTTTTACAGGTAGGTGTCAAAGTACAGGGGAGTTAAATGATCTGCCCAAAGCCCTGCAGTCTTGCCCAGGCCATGGATGATCCCTGAAAATGCCACTGAGTATGGCACTTATTATGAAGTATATGAGGTGTTGCACAAATGCAGAGTCTTGTCTGAAGTCCCCGGTGACCACAGCTGGTAAATATGATGAGCAGCAGTTAACACTATGAGTAGTCCATTAGCTTTAGCTTGAGGGGTAGACCTGCTGGAAATCAGCCCTATGGAGAGGGACCTTGACATCCTGGTGGACAATCAGTCCTCCATGGAACAGCAATGTGTTCTTGTGGCCAGGAGGGCCAATGGTATCCTGGGGTGCATAAAGAAGAGTGTGTCCAGCAGGTATTGGGAGGTTCTGCTCCCCCTCTACTCTGCACTAGTGAGACCACATTTGGAGTATTTTTTCCAGTTCTGGGCTCCCCAGTTCAAGAGGGACAGGGAAATACTAGAGAGAGTCCAACAGAGAGCTGCAAAGATGATTAAGGGGCTGGAACACCTACCCTATGAAGAAAGGCTGAGAGACCTGGGACTTTTTAGTTTGGAGGGGAGAAGACAGAATGGGGATCTAATTAATGTCTGTAAATGCATGAGGGCTGGGCATCAAGAAGGCCGGGACAACTTCTTTTCACTTGTGCCCTGTGATAGGATGAGGGGCAACACAGGAAGTTCCACCTCAACCTGAGGAAAACCTTCTTCATTATGAGAGTGACAGAGCACTGGAACAGGCTGCCCAGAGAGATTGTGGAGTCTTCTCTAGAGATTTTCAAGACCTGCCTGGATCTGTTCTTGTGTTACATGCCCTGAGTGTTCCTGCTTTGGCAGGGGGTTTGGACTTAATGATCTTCAGAGGTCCCTTCCAACCCCTACCATTCTGTGATTCTATGAGCTTCAACAGAAGCTGCATGGGTGCATTCGAGAGTAAAATAATGTCCCTTTTTTTTTTATTTGTCATTAAATATAGGCAGGGATGCATTCTGCAGTGCTAAAAATCTGGATTTATGACATGCTGGCACCTAAAATGCTCTCAGCCCAAATACTTTTACGCAATAAAATTTTTAAATGTTTGGCATAGAGAGGAGAAAGACCCATTTAATAAATATCTTTAAGTTCAGTATTTGGTAAACAGGCTAGAATCTAGTGCTCTGGCTCAGATTTCTGTCTCTCACTGTGCTTGTGCAGAATCGGTTGCTTCTAAAGACCATGATCTATGAGATGAAAATAATGACAGATGTTTTCTGTAACACGGATGGCATGGCTTGCTGGCATAGGGCTCCTGGACTTAAAATTAGCCATCTCCATCCCGCAGATTCTTTGGGAAGACAGGGCATCATTCAGCCAGAGCAGCATCTTACACCTCAGTGTTACACAGGCCTGCAGATGCCTATTACTTCCCAATCTGTTTGTCATGAAATATCCATAAAATTGTCTATGATAACTCCTTTCTGAAAACATCTAGCTGGTTATAAGTACTCTGTATTTGCCTTATTTTCCTCTCTGTGCAAATTATGGTGATGGGCAAGAAGACAACTGAATGAATAAAGGAAGGAGACAAAAGAGAGGTGAAAGGAGTGAGCGAGTATGAAAGAGTGAATGAAAACAAGAGACAGAGCTGAGAAAAAATAATATGTATAAAACGTATGTATAAATGATACGTATGTAAAAAATAAATTATACATATGTATAAATGTTTTGATGGCTCTAGGAAAATTAATAGATTATAAATTAGGGAAAGAGGTAGGACAACAGAAATTAAAATGTTCTAAATATGGGGAAAACATTCCAGGTGTCTTAAGTCATAGTAATAAGTTTCAGTTTCTCCTGAAATATTTCAGTGTAGAAAATCAAACTGAGGCAAATATAGAAAAAGGAAAACTGAATAATGGACTCCAGAATGAAGAAGTTGATAAGAGAAGGAAGAAGAGCAGAGCGAAGGCAGCCTAATTGATTTGTTCTAGTGAATTTTATGTGCCAGGTCAATACTCAGGGCCCCAAACATTTTCAGACTACCTCTCCTAGTATTGTTTTGGTTTTTATTTGGTTGGTTGGTTTTTTTTTAGAACACAAATATTTTATTAAATAATTTTGTGGGTTTTATTCTTTTTGAGGTGCCATTCAAAATATGGTAGACCCGTTTGCCCAGAGAAGTTGTGATGCCCCATCCCTGGAAGTGTTCAAGGCCAGGCTGGATGGGGCTTTGAGCAACCTGATCTTGTGGAAGGTGTCCCTGCCCATGGCAGGGGGTTTGGAGCTAGATGATCTTTAAGGTCCCTTCCAACCTAAACCTTCTGTGATTCTGTGGTTTATATTCCCTATAGCCCAGGGGCTCTCACCTCTTAAACATCAAAGGATTTTCTCTATTGGTTAGCTTATTAATTTATAAAGCTTTACCAGTGTTATTGTAGTCAATTGATTTCTTATTTGAACTTCTCCGTGCAGAAAATTCTAAACCTACCCTTAGTATATCTCTGCAGTAAAGGCTGTACAGGAAATACCATCATTACCGTGGCATTACATGATGTCACTGCAATACAAAACCCATTGACAGAGGAACACAAACACACCCTGTAACAGAACTCCTGTCCAGAATGACTGTTGTTGTGTAGCCAGAATAATGCTCTTTGTATATGATTCTCTCGGGCTTTATTTTTCTAATAAATTTTATATTTTTCAGTTTTACACCTAACGTTGCTACATTTATAACACTGTGAAGAAGATGATAGAATAATTGAAAGAAAACATCTTTCAATTTCCTTGTGTATCATGTTTGTTTTTTTCAGCTAATAAATGTACCTGAGCATACATTTTCTTAAGTATGAAGGTGGCCCAGCTCAGGGTGATGCTGATTCTGAAGAAAAGATTTTTGTAATTAGCCTTATAAGGAAGTTTCTTGATTATTCTCACTTTGTTTTGTTATAGGTAATAATAAGTGGATGCAGTGCATTTCCAAAGCCCAGCTCTGAGATGATGCTTTAGAAATCATCCTTCTCTAGGTGTTTCTTCATTCCATATTATCTGGTAAAAGCAGTAGTTAAGGAATGTCCAGAGTGACTTAGCACCTGAGAGGATAAGGCTCTCTAAAATTTTCTCTTCTCATCCCCAGCTTCTACGTCCATTTCCACTGACATCTTGAATGATTTTCTAACATGGTAGCTAAATAATGCTTGTCCTTGGTGCAGTGAGAATGTTCTTTCCTAAAGTGAAACTTTACATATATATTCTCAAATCTGTGTCTGCTTTTCCTACAGCATGAGCTTAATCTTCCTGTTAGCTTTCTCCTGTTCTTATAGTTGTCTCCTAACTGTAACCATTTTTGCATGAATGTCAACTTTACACTGGTTTGTGGTTCAAAGCAAGCAGTATTTTGGCTGGAATGGAACTAAAATGCAGTGTGAATCAGCTGACTCGATAATATGCAAAAAACCCCAGTTATTTCATTAATAGCATCTTTTCCCTGTTCCTAAAGGCTGTACAATTTAAACCAGTAGTGTTAAGAATAGAAGATAGAATTATAAGTCACTTATTAGTGCAGATTTATTTTCCTCTACTGAAATTAGGTAGTCTAATACCATTGCTATTGTCTGTCATGTAATATGGGAACATGGGCCTATTTACATATATGCTGTCTCTTTGTAAAGTGTTGCCTTTAGAATAAAGGCACATTTGGAGGTTCCTGACATAGTGTTTGGGTTTTCAAAACAGTGTATCTGTCTAATCTAAGCTTTGTGAATATATAAAAATGTGCATTTGGTTAATGACTGTTTTGTTGCCAGGGCCTGATTTTCAAAGCCAATTTGAGACAGCTGACCTGTGTCTGTACTGGGGAATTACAGTTGTGCTGGTTCTTATTGTTCACAGTGTAGAAGAGGTCAGTGAGAAAGACAGACAATGATACATCTGTTTGAATCACTAGGAAGTGGAAGAGGAGCAAAAGGATAAGGTACACAAAAGAATGGATGGCACTAGAAAAGATAATTTAGTGCTCATACTACTTTTTGTATTATAAGGCAAAACATTCATTAAAATACTTTAGAAGGTGATGGTTTTATGCCTACTAAAAATATATGTATTTTTTTGACACAAAAAATAATTAACCAGTGGAGCTGATGTCACAGAAGCAAAAGGTCTAGAGAGTTCAAAAAGGCCCTAACATTCAGTCAGTGGTAATGAAACAGGGTTTTGTTAAGACAGAGGGATGTTTTTTTCTAAGGAATACCAGAAAAATTCTCATTGCGCAGGGAAGGAAACTTCTGGCTGACTACAGTTTGTAGGAAGCTTTCCTTGGGTTCTGCACATTGGTGCTGGCAGCTTGTCAATAGTAGGATCCCCATTCTCACCCTGGATTTCTACAGTGCTTCTTGTGGTGTTTTAATTTCCTTTATGTGGTGGGGCTAAATCTGGACACACAGTTCACGCTAGAAAAAAAGTAGCCATAAAGTGAAGGATCATTCTAAAATTCTTCTGCCAAAGTTACTTCTAAGGTCATGCCCAAGAGAAGAGAGTGCAGACACCACAGCTAGAACCCACCATTCCAAACACTTCCCATTTCTGCAGTGAAGGAAAAGCTTATTAGATGAAGGTCTAATGAGTCACATCAGCTGGCATTTCATCTGCCATAAAAATGGACCACAGTCAAAACATAGTAATTCATGTTTATGCACAATGGAACAAAAATTTACTCACAAAGTGAAGACACGTATTGCTATTATTGCCTCTCTGGTTTTGTTCTAGTTTCTCCTGGGTCATTAAAAGGTTGTACTTTTTCATTTTAGCATAGAACTACTTCATTTAACAGAGTGGTTTTCATTCTTTTCCTGATTATTCTTGTTTTGCCTTTATGCAGTAGTTAAATGTTTTCTCCATTGTGCTAATGAAAGGCACGAGTTCAGATGATCAGTGCTGAAGTGCTGCTGTGTTACTCCTACTGCATATCCATCTCCATAATCTGCTTGTTATTAAACTTGTCAATTCTTTTTAATGCGTCGCATTTCTGTGTCTAAGTGGATCAGTGATACCATGAGGCTGAGTGGGATTGTCCCAGTCTTCTTGATTTCTTTCAGAAAAATTACTGACTTTTAAACTCTCTTTCAGAGTTTAATAATAGCCATTTCCAATATAACAAAAAAAGAGCTTAGACTTTTAAGAATATTCCAAAGAAGCTATAAACCAGACCAGCAGATTACTATTCATTTGAAATGATCATAGTGATAGAGAGTTGAAAAGAAAATTTGCATATCTTTCCAAGCAGGAAAAGAAAAAAGACAAGATTGATATCATTATATCAAATTTTATGCTGAAGGGTCTTACATTTGTTTTCTTAACAGTTCTCTTTGGCCTGCTGGGTTAGTGGAGGATGATAAGTAATGTTGGAGTCACTTCTAGGTTCGAATTCTCTTTTCTCATGCTGAACTTTTAAGCATAAAAAATTTCAGCTGGAGAAAGGATACTTAAATTGACCTGATTATTTGATGGTTGCAAATAATGACTACTTGGGAATATGATTTAGAGCTAAGAACTATAATGCACTAAATTTAAGCAGTAGAAAATTTCTGGCTTAAAGAGAATGTCACATTGGAAGAGTTTAATTCCTCGTGCACTGAGTCTTAGATTCACTGTGTAACAAAAAAAATGTAACTGAGAATAAAAGGAGAAAGAAACCACTACATTTTTTCCTGCAAGCTGGGTAGCAGAGATGTTCTACTGCCTTCCTCACGGTTTATACCCGGACTTTTTATTCACATACAAAAAGTACAAGTCATCAAATATTCCATATATAAGATGGAATTCATGTCAGATTTTTTATTTTTTTCTGAGGGACATTCCTCTTTCTATAGACCTTTAGCAGTACAGAGTAACTCCCTGGAAGGTACAGGACAGAACTGGTAAGCTGAAGAGAATTCAAAACAGGAATGTGAAGAAGATGGATTGACAAGTTATGGAGGTGACTTTGGTCCATGAGAGTACAGTAACACTTCTAAGTGGTTATACCCTGAGGATACTGACTATATCTTTATTCCTGTTTCTTGTCCCCACCTTCCCTTCACATGCGTCACCCAAGTGAGTTAACAGTAGGCTTTCTGGCCGTAAGATTAGACTCTCATTTATAGGTTGCGTGAGTTTAATGCTAAGTCCCAGCTCTGAACAGTTTTGTGTAATACAGGAGAGGGTGCTCAGTTCTATCTGCAGGTCAATGTTCATTTGAATATTTTTTAAAATAGGAATTACTTGAGGAAAAAAAATTACTACTTTGCAGAGGAAATTACTGAGGCATCTATTCTGACAAAGGAGCTTTTAATTTTTCTGCGCTGGACGTCATCCTACAAAATTGCTGAGAATTTTCCTGCTGATGTTAGCAGAGGCAAGTTCAATGCCTCGGTGATTTCTTTATTAATTGATGTTAGTGTTAGGAATTATCTCCTTATTTTAGCTTGACTTCATTCTTTTTCTTGTGTTCTTTATCACAATTTATGATAGCAAAAGGCTTGGAAAGGATTATTGTCTGTCCCTCTGCCATTCAAAACTGTTACCCATGTTCTATCTTTGAAATTATTACTTAAATACCCCTTCTGTCATCCTCATTTTCTTTCTTTCTGTATGGACATATGAAATAGTTCTAAGGGAATGTACAAACATACGAGGGGAAGTCTTTTTTCTCCTCCCTATCTCCCAGAAGCCAGCCTCACTTCTGGTGCAGCAACACTATGATAATATATCACAGGCTTGTTATATTAATTACTGTACAATATATCACAAGCTCCTAGGGTCTTGTTCTACAATAAGACTACCAGTTGTAATGTCACCGTGAGGAGATTTAATAGCATTCATGCAGAACCTACTTTGTCACCGCCTTATAGAATGTGAGATAACAGTTCAATAAATATTCTGGGGCAGCCTAGATGAATTGAACATTGAATATGAAAATTAAAATACATCTTTGGCTTCTTGCCAAAGGTGTTGGTCACATACTGTGCATTTGCAACTCCTGCATGATCAGGATTTGAGTTTTGTTCCTTAGACAAATAATTGTGTTGCTATATCCATTGCAATTTGACTTCAAATTATTATTATCTAGTTATTACCTTTCTGGAGGCAGGTTTTAAACCAACAAGCACATGTGACCATTTATTACTCATAAAATACAATTAGAATTCTTATTAGAATCACTGGAAAGTGTTGCAAATGAAGCATTCTGACTTCAAGAGGAACTGCATATTTAGGCAATTCTGTAGTATTTTCTTAGAGCCAAGCTAAGCTGATTCCACATGACAGCAGTCTTAATGAGGCTCAATAAACAGTACAGTTTGTAACCTTAGGCCAACTGCTGAGCAGAAGCCGAAAGCAGTGCTGCAGCTTTAGTGAACCCATTACTGTGAAAGATGCTGGATTGTAGAGCAGCCCGAGTCACTCATTGCACAAGAGATGAAGCTCCAATAACTACAAATGATTATCCAAGGTGACGGGTGACAACTTTGTGCATACATGATTTTCTCTGATTTGACAGTGCCTTGATATGGTCTTAAGGCATGTGGCTTACTAGCAGCCATTTACATTTTTAGCCACTGAAACTTCTGTTTTACTTGCAGACATTAACATTTGGGGCTTGTATACTTGTATGAGTATTAAAAATTTCCTTTGCTTACTCTTTGAGTCTAATAATCAAAGCTACTCAAAAACTGGAACAAGCTCTATAAGCTGTTAGGATCGCCAGCAGTGCTGAAATGCATATTTTTTTACTGCCAACTTATACTTTTTTTATTAAATTCTTCCAAAGCTGAATTGATATAGGAGCTTGCATGGGTGTGAAATATTTTCAGTGACTTGATGACAAGAAAGTAGTCATGAGCTGCAGGCCCATTCATTCCCTTAAATTAAAACCAGAGAAAATTACTCAGTCTTGAATTTTGCTAGTCCTTTAATTTTTCATATCCATTTTTAAAAAGCAGTTATTTTTAATAAAGAGCCCTGAGTTTGTACTTTCATTTAGAGACTTTGGTACATCTGCAAGGAAACAGTATAATCAGTTGCTGGAGTCAGATACAATATTAGCACATGTTAGAACAAGCTCTCCTCTAGCACTCACGTAATACAAACTGGCTAACATTCTGCAGTATTCCTGCTTCTGCAGGGTTGTTGATAGAAATCGGTAGAGATACTGAATTTACTATGCAGCTGTCTATTGAGGCATGGGATAGGATTATCCAATCCTTCCTTTTCTTGTTTTGCCCAGATTCAAACTGTAGTACATTGAAACTCCCAGCCTTCAACTACTTTGTGTTTTCCAGCGTTGGAGGAAATATTTGCCCAGCACAACTGGCCAGTTTAAATCACAATCACCTTCTGAGTCACAAGCTTCCCCCCAACTGTTTCTTACCCTTGGGGCTGATCTCAGGCCATCTCCCCCCACCAGCACATCTACTGGCCTGGAGCCCCATGAAGGTCCTCCAGAAATAATTTGCATCCCCCATGAACAAGAGAAGGAAATAATAATTGAAGGACCAATAGAGGCAACATGACTTCTCTTTTAAGGTGCTATGGCTCTCCTAGTCTTTATGAAAATATTCCTGAATGGTCTCTGGAAATACAGTATAAATGGATTTAGAGACTGAAAAGGAGAGAACAGAGCTGTGTTGTTTGACCTTGAAGTGAACAGGGTTGCTGAACAAACTCTGTGGCTGTTTCTATGCATCAAAGGTATAGACCAAATTAAACAGAAGAGGTAGTGTCACAGGAGAAATAAAAAAATAAATAAATTATTGTACAAGAAAATAGTCAGAGATTTGTTTACATTAGTGGGAATTGTATGTAATGTGTTGGACAGTTTATTAATATTTCTCTGAGATAATTCTGTAAAAAAACCTTAAATCTGAGCAGATAACCATGTGTGCCAAATTTGTGATTCTTAAGTTTTACCTGTTAGCTTTGCAGAGTTACTGAGTCACAGTTTAAATGGTTAACAGTGAAATGCAGGCTGATAACAGGTTTATTGTTTACACTTTTGATGTCCAAACTAGTAGGATGGCAGAAAAAGATGTTAAAACACAAGCTAGTGCAAAAAGATTGTGCAATCACATGCTGTTCCCTATTTAGTGCAGTTACATTACCAAATGGCAACAACAAAGCATAAGTTGTCATCTGCTGACATTTAATTCAGTGGAAAACAAGAAAAATGCACTGTTAGAAAGTGATATCATAATCATCAGGGATTTGCAGAGATATAAAGAGACAGGTAAACATGACAAAAATCAATATGGTTAGTGTCTTGGGCTCTATCACCACTTCACAGAACGATACAGTTTGTATTTACAGTTAGGAATGATGTCCTTAGATAATGGTGGCATTGCAGGAATATACCTGGTGATCAATTTAATATCATCACTCAGACCATGAAGAGACAAAACACAGTTTTTTTAATCACTGGAGGAGGGGAAATGAATGATACTTGTACATTATTTTTCCTTAGAAGGTGTCAGGCAGGGAATGGTGCAGACTGAGATGTCTGAGCTAAGTCACAAAATGCAGATTGACTTTCTACTGGACAGATCAAATATGAGGAGTTCCAGGTGGCAGTGTCTATAATCTGAGATTAAACAAGTGTCACTAGTTTGGTTTGGCAAGCAGATTGATAGTTGGTATTTGAAATTGTTCTGTAAGTGGCAATCATTCGTGGTTATCTTCGTAGGAACACAGCAAATGTTTCCTTCCAAAGGAGAATGGCACGAAAATAGTTTTTGTGTTATGCAGAAGTAGATTTATGGTGTCATTGCCTGTTGAGTGTCCCTGCTAGGTTAAAATGCACATATAGAAGAAAGACAGTCATGGTCATCTTCCTTGCCTGCAGTAAGCCAGAGGTTTTCTACACCTAAAGCTATATTAAGAATAAAAAACATTGTTAACTGATCCTAACATACTATATAGGAAAATTTTTTCTTGGAGTAAGGCTGCATGTTTGAGGACTCTGGTTGCTAAACAGTGAATGACTTAGTAATAGTGTGTATCAGTATGGCATTTTGAAATGTCTGAAGACACCTCTGTCACACAAATGTGTTGCCGTGACTCTGTGCAACTTGTTGCAGTGTAACGTGGATTAATGTTAGGCCTGAACTTTAAATGATTGTGTGTTCTGAAGAAGTTGGCACCAGACACGTTTTCCAATGTTGCTGTTTCTGTGCTCAGGGAGTATGTGATGGCTGACTTGGGAAAGTGAACAGGGCAGCTGTGCAGACCTCCAGAATTTCAGTTATTCCACATTACAAGTCACTGGCGTATTTATTGAATTGGTATTTATTGCTGTTTCCATCTCCATAGAAGTTTAAAAGGACATAAAGCTACAAAGAACTATAAATCCAGAATGTAATCTCTTATGATGCATAAGTCTGTAGGCCCTGAGGCCAGCTTTTCTGAAGGTATCCCCTGGGAAGTCAAGGATCACTCCAATTTGCCTGTTGTGCCTTGTGATGTATTCCTGCCACTGTGATAATAAATTAAGAGATGAAGTAATTTGGTGTTGAGTGGAGATGGAAGAAGCACCTATAATATTCGATGTCAAGCCTCAAACATTTTCCTGTAATGGAAGGAGAGCATTCCCTCCCCTCCCCTCTTCTCTCTTCTCCAGTACTATGACCTGTGTTTGTGGTGCCTGGGACAGATTTTGGGTGGTTGGGGAAACTGTGCTGGCCAGGGTATTATCTATCATTTTACACATATCCACATGTGCAACCCCCTACCCTCAGGCACATGAGGGGTGAGCCACCTTGCTTCCCTCTTCCTTGTGCAAACAAGGCAGTGCAGGAGAAGACATCTCAGTAATCCAGCTAGTGTGGATTTTCAGTACCAGGAATGAAGGGCGAGGATCGGTGTCTGTCGGTAACCTTACTGATTCCTTCTCCTTTTGCCTTGACAGTCTCAAGATCACATATTTGTCCTTCAGTCATTGAAAATTACGTTCTAAGTTCCTAACTGCAGGCAAGTTTTCATGAGTGGTGTAATTCTTGTGATCAAAACATGAATGTTGTTTTTTCAAAATAATACACAAGTGTCTATTAATTGTTCCCATGTCTGTTGAAGCTTCTTTCTCATTCTGAGTATCAGAGAAATAATCCCCTTTTTTTCCTCTCAAATTAGATTTGCTGTTTGATTGATATTCCTTTTAGAAGAAAATTCAGATATGAAAGCCTGAGGGCAGTGATAAACTGGAAAAAGATATTTACTATCAGTTTGTGTTAACATTGTTGTTCTGGCTAGGAGGATTTCTTTTGTCCTGAATAGCCATACTGGAGTACTGCAAACTGGTTACTGTGTCAAAAATGAATAGCATTTTGTTAAATTGTTCCTTGTGTCATTGTGCTCATCCTAATTATTTTGATGACATACTCAAAACAATTGTTATGTAGTGCAGCTGTCATTCTGATTTTGTAAAATAAGGTTTATTTATTTAGGTCTTGATTTATACATGCAATAAATGACAGATAGCTTTCACTCAGTAAAGACAGAACTTCGGAATGAAATCAGGTACTCTGAAGTATTTTTAACATTAGAGGTTTCTTTTTAACCAGAAGGTAGAAGTTGTTCACAAGAAAGGTCAGACTGCAAGAAACCTAAACTCAGAACATTGTACCCAGGAGGTATAACGCCAGAAAAGCTCAGTAAGTCAACACCACCCCACTGCAAAAAAGCACAGCTTCAGTTTAAGCTCACTGAGAATCTTGTCTGTAGGCTTTTTTGGCTTAATCTAAATTTACTTTTAGGGCATTGATGGGAAAGCCTGTTTTATTCATGGGTAGAAATGGCTTCATCAGAGACATTGAGTCTGATCATCAATTGTTAATTAAATTTCAAATTATTTCTAATAAGACTATAAGAAAGAAAAATGTCATACTAAAACCCCCTGTCATATTTTATTAAGCAGGTTGACTCTCTAATTTTCATGTTTTTGCAAGAACTTTAAAAATGTCACTTTAAATTAGATTGCAGCTTATTGATGGAGTGCAGGAAAGTAACCGTTCCATCCTTTTTGCTTTTATGTCACAAGCTCAAGCTGTATTGCAACATCTTGACGAGCATTTCTGCTGGAGTTAAAGCAAAGCCTTTAGCACTGGTCTCAGCATGGAGAGTGCCTGGATTGAGAATCCCTTATGCATGAAAATGCGTAACTAAATCAGTACAAGACTGATTAGCCCAAATGCTCATGTATATTTCACACATGAAAATTTCTGTCTGCAGCTTTGGTACTGCACTTGCTTGGTCTGCTTGGGAGCTGTGGTGGAAGAGGGCTGTGGTGGGAGGCTCTCAGTCCATGTCAAATGGGGCAGGCGTACCCCATGACAGGGGCTCAGCAGCTGTGGTGGTGGGTGCTGCTTTGTCAAGGTTTAGGGTCAGGGCAGCCTGCTAGACCTGTAAGAGACGTTCTCTGTTAACTACCCTCCCTTCCCAAAGGGGAAGAGAAGAGGAATAAGGGAGAGGCAGTCTTATTGATTAGAAAAGAAAGAACAGCTTTAATATAAACAAAAATAATGGAGAATATATAAAAATCTATAAAAAACAGTGTTGACCCCAAACCCCCTGATGGCAATTACATTACCATCACCACTGTTGCTGTAGAGCAGGCACTGGGGAAGTTCCAGAGTGGACTCAGCAGTAGATGTCAACCAGGTTCTGGAACTGGATTCAGGATCACACAGATTTGGATTGAAGGCAGAATGGACAGAGTCCTTCTCAGATGCTGGCCACCGAAGGAGAGAGCTTGACTCTTGTGATCCCTCTGCTTTTTACTAAATATGGTATATATAGGATGGAATCCCTTGCATGTCAGTTTAGGGTCACCTGTCCTGTTGGCTTCTCCCCACAGGAGCAGCATTTTACTTTCTGCCTTCTCCCCCCCCAAAAAATGTGGCACACAAGATTTAGCAGTGACCTTGGTCTTCACACCAAACCTTGGTAGTAGGTCTAAACATGGAGTGGTACCACTGCTAGAAGCAGACACAGTCTGTGAAAATATGCTGTTAACTTCAGAAAGTGCAGGTAGAAAACACTGAGATGAAAATTAAAATCACTGAACAGAATTAGTTCTGTGCTAACTTAAACCAGGTTGTCCTACCTGGTTTAAGGCTCCTACCTCAGCAGGGGGAAAAAGTTGTTTTTACCCTGCCTTGGTGAGCCAGCCCCTGTGAGGAGTGGAGAAGGAGCCTGTGCAGGGGCATTGAGGCACCACTAGCACAGCCAGTTTGTGGCTCTGTGAGCAAAACAGTCAGAGCCTTGCAGAGCTTCACCTGAGGAGTGTTGTAAGAGATGGTATTCCACAAAACTCTGAAATAAAGAGCAGAGAACAAGTATGATGGTTCCTCCCTTCCTCTTCCCTTCTCTCCTGAATGTGAGGTAGTTGTCAGCTAGAGGATCTGAAGAAAAAGGAAAGGAGAAAGTGACACAAAATAGTGGAGCAGTTACCAAGTTCTATCCTGAAATGTGTAGAATCAGGCAATCCTCTGAGGTAGTTCTGTGAAAAGTTGAATTCATTTATTTTTGAAGCTTTGGATACTTCTGTTTGAGTTTTTAAAATTAATCTGTGGCCTTTATCTGAGTACTTGCAGCTGACAGGCAGCAGAGGAGCAGCAACACCACAGCTAGAGGAGAGGGCACTTCAGCATACGGTACTTTTAATATTGCTCAGTTTTCTGGTGGAATCCATGAAGCCATCATCTGTAATGCCAAAGGGAGGGTGGGAATGCTCTGCTGCCTGCATAGCTCAGCCTCCCATATCAAGAGTGGTGCTGAAAATGGCATGGAAATGGCACGGGCATCACCTGAAGAGATGTACAATGACATTCAAACAACAAAAGGAGATAAAAGAGTATTTGTGGGTGAGGGCAACATTGCTGATACTACTGATGATCACTGTTAACAGTTCTCAAGACGTGTGTCCATTTGATGGAAAGTGGAAGGGGAAGAGGTAAGGGTGGGGGCAGAGCTGACCTTGTGAAACCCAGAAACAAGAGCAGTTAGGTCAGTGAGGTCATGAGCAGTAGAAGCCAACAGAAGTGGTATAAACTTTGTGTCAGGTTCTCAGTTACAGGGCTGGCTTTGTGGCTGCTGTTTCCCAACAGTCAGAGGCACAGCTGTTCTGTCTCCCTCCTTCCCCAGCCAAACACCAGCATCCTCTGAATTCCCAAAAGCCACACTGCCTCATTTATGTGTGAGCATCTCTTAGACTGAAATGGGCTTTAGGGGAAAAAACCAAAACCACATAGCTAGTAAGGTTATATTGTGTCACTAATAATATAAATTATAGGACATCAGCTCTCCTCAGCAATTCAGAGTCAGATATCTGCACTGGCTTCTTTTATTAAAAATAAAATTGTTACTGTCATATATGCAGATTTGGATTTAAGAAAAAACCAAGCAGTGATACAGGAGCAACTGCAGCTATGGCAGGAAATAGAAGCAATTTAATGATTACAATATATAGTTCATGTTTTTAATAGTCTCTTGGTAATAGGAAGAGAATTTGTGGAGTTGAAGACAATGCAGCAGAGCTTCATGTCTCTAGACCTCACCTTTTGTAAAGGATATTGGATATACTGTTAAAGTGGATATAGTAAAATAAGTTACTTATAGCTATTCCATGGATATATGAAAGGATAGAGAAATGTTTTGTGGAATAGTCGCCTTTTAGTAATTTTGCTGTCAGGCTGCAGGTTTTGTTTGGTGGTGGTGGTTTTCTTGTTTTGTTTTATTTGGTGGGGTTTTTTTTTAGTTTAGTTTTGGTGTGGGTTGGTTTTTTTGTTTGTTTGTTTAGTTTTGTGGGGATTTTTTTTGTTTTGTTTTGTTTGGGTTTTGTTGCTTTGTTTTGTTTTGTTTTCCCAGCAGTAGTCAAAAAATATTCTGAACTATTGTGGGGGCGTTGATAAAGATACATGGTAATATAATCTGAGTAGAAGCTCTGCAGGGGTTCTGGCAGGAATGTGTTAAGGTATTTAATGACTGTTTTTACACACTGCTAATTTGGACTGGTATTTTTAGTTTTATTCCCAGTAGGAATGTTTTTGACAGTTTCTCGCAGACAGCTTTGATAGCTGACTCCCAGGGGAAGGGGATGCTAGGGAGCTACAGTAGCCATTCCACCGTTCAGGTTGATGCCCACCTTACTCTCATAAACCCCATTTTCAATTAAATAAGATTTCCAGAAACAAAAAAAATCCTCCTAGAACTGTTCTTTCCAGTGAGATATTTGATTTTTTCCTGAAGGTCAGGTGAAGGGATTCTGTCTGTTATGTTAAAGCTGTATTTATACAACTTAGTGTATGTCCTACCAACATTAACCTGCAAACTCTCAATTGATGTTGTCTTGTTAATTGTGTTTGAAAATTGAGGTGGTTTTCTCTGCTCCTTCTGTTTTTCAACATCAGGTTGGGAAATGAGAGCGAAGTAATAAACTATGTAATAGACTTTATGAAAATCTGCAGATGCTCAACCAAGAGTTCCTCAGAGAAACCACAGAAGAGGACTTAAAAGGATTTTTTTCCTTCTAGTTTATTTTCCTTACTAATAGTGCACTGTGATAAACTGTTTGCATATTTAAGTACATCACATATGAAATAATTCTGCAGTCTTAATGACACAAATAATCTCGGGTAAAAAAACAATTTGTGACACCAGAAGTCATAACTGTATGAAACATTGTGCCTGGAGGACTAAAAAAAAAAAAAAAAGCTGTATTTGGTTTCTCTAATATCCATAATCAGAATCACTGTTCCATGAAGGATTGTGAAATAGTCCTGTCAGGCGTGGAAGGATTCTTCATGAGCAGTCCTCACGAGTTTGTAAGGACTGGCTTTACTCCTTTACTAGCATTTGAGTTTTAGAGGGCCAGAGCCCTTGCAATTAGTGCTGCTGGGAGCCGTGCAGAGTGCCTGGCGTGTATGCTGCAGAGGGAGGACTGCTCTGATGTATTGGTAGTGGATTGCAAGTGACATGCAGAATAGATGCCTGTATTGCTTTGAAAAGTGTATGTTTGGGTTTTTTACCGTGTTTTGTTTTTCAAGCAACCAATTTGAGTATCTGTGAGTTTACTCAATTTTTAAACATGATTCCAGGAGTAGTTTTTGCTGTTACTGAGACTTCTTTGTAATTGTATTTTTTTTTGGTGGGTGTGTTTGAGGGACTAATATACCCCCAAAGTTGAGGACTATATTGATTTTTCTCCAGTTGTCTTTGTCATAAAAATTTCTTTCACTGCATGTCTGCTGGACACTGTGATTTGAATATTATCCTGTTTTCAGTGTCTACTGCATCTCATGGCTTTTATTTCCAAAAAGTGCCAGCACTGGAAGGCAATGTGGGGTACAAAATACCTGCAGCAGTGGGAACTAAGGCATTCTGATACCCAAGAAAGTTGAACTCTCTGTGTATAGAAGAACTGTGAGGCTTTGATCTAGATCATAGGTAGGTCCTGAATTTCTGCACATTGCTTTTTGATGTTCCTCTAACTAAAAATACTCTCTGGAATGGAGAGTGCAGGCACCTTGCTTTGGACTTGCCTAACTCCCACTGTGTTCAGTGCATCTTTCTGTTGATGAAAGCAGAGCCAGTACCACTCAGTGAACAGACCTGGCTCTTTTGTATGGCAGAATGTGGAGACTAAATGTCAGGTGAATGTGCTGGGTAAAATATGGAAAGCTGCTCAGGTAACACATAAAGACTGTTACCAGAGATTGGTTGTTGTCGAAGAACATGGGAGGTAAGAGAAGGGTGGCACAGAAGGGAGGAACTCTCCTGGAGACTGCGTGACAGCAACATTGAAGCAAAGAATTTCCTCAGTATAAGTGCCCTTATTCAGACTGGGGTTTGCTGTCATTTTTAATAAAGGCCAGTTTGTATCGATGCTGTGGATGATGTGTCACCAGTCTTGGTGATACCTTTCTAATTTCTTTTTCCCATCTCCAGTGGAGGCAGATGTGTAACAGTAATGCATAGCAGTGCTTGATCTTGCAAAATGATGGTGATTCTGATCTGGTAGCAGCAACTGCACACAAATCCAGCACCCCTCAGGTGGCACTTCTGTTGGAGGGAGGGGAGGAAGGATGGGCTGCTCATATGGAGGTCAGCGTGGTAGCCACCCTCATGTGAGCAGGGTGGGCAGGGCTGGTGATGGTAGCCAGCATCAGCCCTGAGTCCAGCGGTCAACCCACAAGCTGACAGCAAAGAGGCAGGTCTGAGGGCCAGCTGGAGAGTTGGCTCACAGGTCAGGGTCTGTACTGGTGGGTACGAAGGCAGGCATGGGCATGGCAGCAGTGCCAATGCAACATTACTCACCCATACTGGATTCCCCTCTGAGAATTGAATTTATTGCAAATTTAAATTTCTTTTACTGTCAGAAAATCTCATTTTTTTAAGGTGTCGTTCATCTAAGCTCTGTTTACAGCTACTGAATCTTATGCCTTTGGAAGACTGGAAAGTAATTTTCCTCTAAGCGTTTTCCATGTGTAATCATATCAATTCAATGACAATTCACCTTTCAGCCTTCCCTTACAAGCAGAGTAGATTGAACTTCCTTAATTTAGCATTGCAAGGCTTATTTTTCAGCTGCAGGGTTACTTTTGTTCTCCTTCGAAGTTTTCAGAAAGTGGAAATAATAAACTTTATCATCAGAAGTGTCATTCTAATGGGGTAGTGGTTTAATTCAATCATATATGAAAAGAGAAGGATTTAGCTTTTTTTCACTCCAGCATTGGACCCAGACCTTTCTGGTAAAGCAGTCATGGCTTTAGATAACCAAGTCTATCTTTGAGCTGTTTCTTTCCAAGATCTTTCATCTTTATTTGGAAGCATGTTATCTTGGAGAACAAAAGAAGAACATTGAAGTGACAAAACCTTTTTCAAAAAAAACATGTTGATGGGCAGTAATTAGTTATCTTGCATCTAATTATTTATAAGTCACTACGATGACAAGAGTGAAGAAAAACCATAGAGGCCTTGACTTTTTCTGTGGGTGGTAAGCATACCTTTAGATAACAGTAAATACCGTCACATTTTAATGAGGAGAAAATATTTTGCACTAGCTTTTGAATCTAAATATAAAGATTTAGTTAGTTTTAAAGTGTGCCTGGGAGGGGAGAGGGGGGCCTTTTACCCTGTGTCTCTCTAAAGCAGTGTTCTGTGTTGCTACATTGATTGTTGGATGGCTCCTGATTCAATATGCTCATTCCTTTGTTAGAATTACCGTAGCAAAAAAACCAGGAGCTGGTGACTTTGACAGAATCACACAATAAAGTCTACTATAAACAAGAAATCAGGTTTTCTTAATGCACTTGATGCCATTCAGTGGTGTATCTTGCCAAGGTTCATTTTGCAGGGTGGTTCTTGGGCACACACGCTGCCACGTGGTAGAGAGCTGTCTCGCGGGCTGTCAGCAGCAGAGGCTGATCATCTCTGCAGGGAGCTGGTGCCAAGCTGGGCGCCGCAGGGCCATTCATTCCAAGCTCTTCCACCATCTGCTTTCAGGAAATTGAGAGGGGAACGTCACTGACCTTCGGGGTGTTTTTGCCTGTGGCTATAGACAGTCTTTGAGAGTACTGAGCCCTGGTTCTGAGCTCTGCCCACTGTCCCTTTTCCTCACTCCAGCTCCTGCAGTGAGCCCAAAAGAGCCCAACCTGTTAGAAACTTTACAACAGTTTTCTTATGAGTTATTATAAAACCCCTTAGAAAACGATAGAAATGTAAATCAGCCTTTTTATACCCAGTGAGTAAGGATTCAAAACCACATCCAAGAATCCATCCAGGCATTTCTTAAAAAGTGAGCACAGGTCCCAGCTGCTCAGCAACTCCTGCAGATTTATGTGGAGCTGCTCCCTTTGCTGTGGTGATGTCTTGCTCCCTGTTGTGAGGTGTGGGTCTGTGCTAGCTACAAAATCCCATGGAGCTATAAAATGATGAGGAACCCTGTCTGCCTCTGCACAAAGTCCTTTGTTTCAGCAGCACTTATTCTCTCTGCGTGGCACTGAGCTGGCGCAGTCATCCTGCTTGCTTTTGTGTCCCAAGGAGCGGTGGCAGTCTCTGTACCTCAGGTGTCTGGTATTTTTATACCAGAGTCTGGCATCTGTAGTCTGGGAGGTTGAAGACTGGAAGGAATAGCTAAAGCACTGGCACAAAAGAAGATGTGAGATAAATATTA
This sequence comes from Megaceryle maxima, assembly GCA_024605025.1. Taxonomy (NCBI): domain Eukaryota; kingdom Metazoa; phylum Chordata; class Aves; order Coraciiformes; family Cerylidae; genus Megaceryle; species Megaceryle maxima. Next base: position 97,939 of record JANHGN010008066.1, on the reverse strand, counting down.
AGATGGAAATTGGGACAATTTGTAGCTCACAGGTTTGCAGTTTTGTGAGATTATTTTTTAAGCCCCCAGTATCCTCACTATTGAGCTGCTTTGAGACGTGTGTGGCAAACCATTTCTGCTTTCTGCTCAGATCTCCCAGCCATGCAAGTGAATTGTGATGAAGATAAAATAGTGGCATTATGTAAACCTGAATGCCCTTCCATCTGGAAAAGAGGATGGGGTTTAATATTATCATTGGCCTTTTTTTGTTTGACACATAAGACTGTCAGCATGGGGAATGAAATGCCTGTGAGACTCATGCACATCTGCACTGTCCTCTTGCACTTGTAGGATTTATTTTTGACTTCTTCCATTGTGCTTGGAGTGCTTAAAGTGTCATTTGCAAAATTAATCCATGACATGGAGGTGGAGTACTCATTGCATTTGCAGAAATGGAGTAGGGACTGAAAGCCTCAATCAGCAAATATTGCAGATGTCATATTGTGCTAAAAAAAAAAAAAAAAAGAAAAAAAATATTAAGAATGGTTTTAGTCTAATTTTAAAGACACATAAAAATTGACAGCTAGTAGACATCTGTAACCTCTGAATATTTTGAAAACAAGAGAAGCCTTGAATTGCCTATATAGTCGCCTGAATAGTAAAATACTTTTTAACAGAAATATAAAGAGGATTTTTTGAACTTTGTAATTGTCTTGTTCTTTTACATGAGAGATTATGTAAGTAGAAGTCATGTTTGAATATTAGTTTGGTAACATTTCTACCTGAGAAGCAGAAGAAATTAAAAACCTCTCTATATTTAAAGTAATTTTCAATGATGTTTAGAAACTCCTAAACTAAAATATTTTCACTTTTTTCACAGGGATAAAAAAAAAAGGCAGTGGTGTGTATTTTTAGGGACATTCTAAAAAATTATTTCAATCTGTGAAATTATTTTTCTGAAAAACACTGGTTTTTATTTTTTTTTCATTCTCAGGTGATGTAAATTTGCTGTTGATGATTTAGGAAACTGTTCTGTGGAACTATTTTGTTAACACTGCCAGCTAAATAAGACCCAAGCAAGTAGTGGCAAAAATTAAAGCCAAACACCTTCCTGAATGATTTATAACTGTTCTGGTTTTTAAGTCGTATTTTTATTATGTCAGGTGATGTTAGCATCCAAACAGTGACTGTCCCAACATAAAACTTCTATTAAAAACTGGAAACATTGTTATTAGAATGCATTATTTTTACTGGAGTTTGCTATTGAACGATGCATTGGAAACAGTCCAATATATGCTGTACAATAATATTATTGAATGGAAGTAATAAAACAGAATCCTTTTGTAGTGGATGAGCAAGTTATTAGCCTTAGAGTACACATCTCCATGTGAAACAGTAACTTAGTATAGGGATTTTTCTGTGGTCTTTTGTGAGAAGTGTGACTAATAGCAAAGAAGTTGCTTCATTAGTCTGTCTGGAAGAAAAGCACTTTCTGCACATCACACTTTTATTACTCTGATGTGAAAATACTAAGAAAAGGAACTCTCTTTAAATCTTCTTTGAGCACTTTTGTCCTCAAAGGGTTGTAAATATGTGCAAATAAAATTATTAGTTTGTCATTCTCTTGCCTTCGCCAGACCTGCAGGGGTGTGGGGGAGAATCTGCTGCTGCTCTGCAAAAGGACAGAGCTAATCATCACATTGGCATACAGTCTCTCCCTTGTGTAATCCTTGCCCCTTCCTGTTTTTCATATTCCTTTTGTAAATACTAATGTGTTGATTTGTTTGAATTTTCTTAATTTTTTTTTCGGACTAATTTTCTGTCATTATTTATGCAATTACCTATTTCTGAAAGATTTGCTTAAAAGCTATAAACTCATTCTGGGGATATAAAACATACTACTTTTTCTTCCCTGCCAATAAAGACTAAGGAAAGTGAGAAATGTTTGCTTACTAAAATATTCAAACTTACTTAGAATTCAGTCAGCAATTCCTGTCTGTTCAGACAAGTATTTGTTCCTTTTGTGAGGGTGGCTCCCAGTGCAATCTGATAGACTGGGTACTCATGCCAGTCTCACTTCATCAGTGATTTAAAAACCAAAAAAAGTGACTATTTTGGGCAAGATCATCTTGTAAGTAAGAAAGAACCTTCAAAATGTCTGGAAAGTTCCACTGTTGTGGTACCATCCTCATGAATACTTTCAGAGAGCTGGGGGTCTGCACTTCTTTCCTTTCATCCCTCACTGCAGGCAAAAGACTCCCACCCCACAGATCTCTCTTTAGTGCACTGAGAAGCCAAATGTTTCAGCAGCATCACAGTTTATCACAAGCACCCAAGCTTTCTTCTAGGTGTTTAGACTCTTCCTTCCTGGCTGGACACTGCCACAGAGCAGGGGCCCTTTTCCAAGCTTCTCTTCCTCTCTGTTGTCAGCTCTTAAGGTTGCAGAGCACTCAGGCTGCACGTGCAAAATCTACTGGTATTTTAGTATTTATTTATCTTATGTTGGTCTTTCTGTGCTGTCTGGAGGTGGATGATGTAAGAACAACTCTTGCATCCTTAGTTAAGATACTGATAATTTGCAGCAGGTGCAGAACGGCTTCTTACCAAGGAATCTTAGATGTCTGCCTCTCTCAACAGGCAGATGTCTATTTTTGCCTAAAATAGTACTTGATCCCTAGAAGAAATTATACAGTAATCAAACTGAATATTAATATTTTCTTTTCACAGTACCCTTAGGGGTAAATGTAGATTACATTAGCTGAGTTTCTGAGTTTTGGGTGTATTTTGGTATGTGTTTTGTTGGGTTTTGGTTTGGTTTTTGGTGTGTTTTGTGGTTGGTTTTTTTTTTTTTTTTGCCTGTGTTGTACTGAAATTCCATAGGCTGCTATTATTAAGGCACTATTTTCTCAGTGAAAAAATAAATACCACTTGACAGTTCACAAGCTAGCAGAATATGCTTTTAAACAGAAGATTACATTACTCCAGAAATGGATGATGGCAGACTGAATGATCCTGACATAGGTGTGCCCAGCTTTCACATGCAAAGAGCTGGCCTAGCTGTCATGATTTCTTCTGTCCATGATGGCTGATACCTAACAACAGCAACATGAGCGTGAAGCCCTCGTATTCAGGAGGCTCATATATCTTCTGCCTTTGTGGTGGTTAAATGGCAGCTGGGAAAAACAAAGGAAGGCCTGTTTGGAGGAAGGGAGTTAGAGACAAACTGGTTCCCAGTCCATTCTGCAGATGGGTAGTGTAACACTGCAGCAACAAGAACATGAATGGGATTTATTTTTAATTTTTTATCTATGCTACAGCAGTTTCCCATTTGCTCATTATTCTGAATGTCAGCTTGCTAGCTGCAGGCTTCTGTGTCTGCGTGGGCAGTAGGAATGCACGTAGAAATAAAATGGATGTTAGTAGCAGAGCTGGAGAGGTTTTTAACAAGAATGGGCTAACCTAGAGAAACTTACTTCCATGCACTGATGCTGTATTTGTTTGAGTCTTTTCGTTATTAGCCTTAATAGGGTCATCCCCATTTGGGATGACGACAGTTGTCACCTTAGTAACTCGTTCCAATTTACATTGCTGCTGTGAGCAATTTGCTGTTGTGCTGAGGAATAAATCTCCTTTCAGGTGCACAGGAAATTCAGTAAGAAACACTTACTTTACGTCCCTTCTATCTGTTGTGCTTCTCAAACCTGTAATTACATGGGAGGAATGTGGAAAGTACAAATTGTAACTCCAGCGATTCCTGGCAAAACTATTAGCAAAATATTACTGCACTGGGGGTGGATATTTCTGAAACTGCTGCTGCTGTGGCTGCTTCTCCTAGGGAAGAGGTTTTTTTTTTCTCAAGAGTCCTGATGTGGTGAAAATTCAATAACTGAAGTTATTGAGCAGGTATTCTTTAAAACGGTGCTGTTCCTCACGCTGCCCGTTAGCTGAACTCTGGGCTTCCTTTGCCCATATATAGTCATGGGGTTATCTCATCCATCCTTAGGCCCTGGAATGCTCCAAGAAGGTTAGTTAAACTAGCTTTCAGGTGCTTATCTTAACACTGGTGGCCTCCTTTGTGCTTATCTTGGTGTCCCTGTTATCAGGGGTGCTCTGGCTGAAGGAACCATCTCAAGGCCTTTTTTGTCCCTGACAGGCAAGAAGTTGGAAGGCTTCAAAACATATCATTATCAACTCTACCCAGAAAATGACTAACATATGCAAGTGAGGCTAAGAAAAGAATATAAGTAAGGCTAGTAAGATTTACATTTTCTGTGTATCAACGGGGGAACGAGCAGGGATATCAATCCTTTCAGTCCAATATAAGAAAAATACACATGCAAACTTGAAATGAGTGGTGTGATGGAAATCTGTTCAAAGGACATTTGCAACTGGACTTTGGACTGGTTGGATTTCTGTGATATGAAAAACAGGGTGCCTGAGCATTATGTTGCTCTAGAAGCAAGCTTCGAACATGAACTGCTTGTAGGGGGCACATGGTAACCAGCTCTGATGGTTGGGCAAGCCAGTAAATTACATCTGCAATGTGGGGTTTTGTAGAAGGAGAGATGTTGCGTTACTGCAATAAAATGTATGAATCACCAGTGTCAGAGAAATGAGAGAGGAGGGCAGCAACAGAGGCTGGTTTCAAATACCTCAGATGTGATAGATTTATGTAGCACAGACATATGGTCTGGATATAGATCGCAAGATTGAAAAGAGTCCACATATATTGCTCAATGGTGAAATGTGAAAATACAGCCTGCATTTCCAGAGCATTGCTCTTAACTGTTGCCTGGGTCACATGGCAATTGTCAGAACAACTACAGCTTTTTAACTAACAGCCTCTGAAGGAAGGTCTGCATATGTTTGTGTATTAGATCTGACTGAACTGGAGTTAATTTTCCCCATAGCAGCCCTCCCAGTGCTGTGCTTTGCACTGAGAGCTGGAAAGGTGCTGATAACACCGTTGTGTTGTGGCTGCTGCTGGGCAGGGCTTGCACAGCACCAAGGCTGGTTTTCAACATTCCCCTGCAGTGGGATGAGGTGGACAAGATCTTGGGAGGGGACATGACTGGGACAGCTGACCCAAGGTGACCAAAGGGATATTCCATACCATGTGATGTCAGGTGAATTATTAAATCTAGAAAAGGGGGGGAGAGGGGGGGCATTGGCTTGTTCGCCAGAGCAACTGCTACACATTTGGAGCCCCGCTTCCCAAAAAGGGCCAGACATTGCCTGCTGATGGGAAGTAGAGAATAAATCTTTTTCTTTTGCTTCCACATGCAGCCTTGCTTTGCTTTTCATTAAACTGCCTTTGTCTTAGCCCATGAATTTCATCTTATTTTCTTCCCCCTGATTCAGCTGGGGGGGGGGCTTGGGGACAGCTTGGTGGGCACCTGGTGTCTGGCCGAGGTCAAACTACCACAGTTTGTTTCTAAATTCATATGGTTAAAAGACCAAGAATCTGTTTTGGTGCATGCAAGTAAAGAGGTGCTTACGTTGATACCTATATGTCACCCAAGTGGCATGCTGACACAGATCTAGGGTTTCCAAGTTGAGCTTTCTGAACAATGGCAATTGCATTTTGCAATGTGTTCCTGCTCTGGAATAGACGGAAAACCTTCAAAGCAGCATCACAAAATGAAATTGTGTCAAAGTATCCATTTCCAATTTTTTTTATTTGGCACCTCTCATTGGAAGTGACAAAAATGTACCATAAACTATAGAAACCTTTCAATTGAAATCAACACATCCCTGTGAAACATTTTGGCCTTGATGAAACAGTATTATTCTGTGGAAAAAAAAACAACACCCAAAACATTTTGTCAGGTTTTGACAAGATTTAGTCTATTTTCAGAGAAGTCTCAGAGTAAATGGATTAATTCAAGGTCTTTTTTTTTTTTTCTTAATAGGACTATTTTGCCATAAAGATTTTTTTTTTTTAAGATATACCCTGGTTTCCAGCCTTCTGACAAAAGTGTACATCTACAGTGCCCTCTAGGTGATATAAAAAATGACAGGCCTGGAACCCAATGTCTCCTTGAAAACTAGCACGACCGGAGATGTCAGTGAGGCTTACAAGTGATAGCTAGAAAAGCTAAAGGTCCCCCTAGGTGCTCTTATCATTTGTCTTTTTCTAATTTGGCAGTGGATGCCAGCAAAAGATGTTTCCTCGTGTTCCTCAGGCTACTATGTATGAAAAAAGAAATAGACAAAACTGTGCTTAGTTCAAATGCGTGCCAGAAAGGGATACGTGACTCTCGGTATGGGTGCTGGTGTGGATCGTTGCTGGGCCCAGCAGTTTGGCCCATGAAGAGTTGTAAGAAGGCTCACTTTGAAAGCTGAAGAGCACAGAGGAAAAATAGTTACCTGAGATGCTGTTAGTCCCTCGTGCTGCGGAGGATTTCTCTCTGATATGCTTATCAAATTTTGAATGTCATCATAATCTGGAAACATTGGTCTCAAAAGACCAATTATGTCAACTTTGATCTGCAGGAAGTAAACACCCTGTATTAAGTATTGACCAAGTGGAAGGTGTTTTTAGGATTTTCAAAATCTATAGGAATAATATGGTACCCGACGTAAGATTGAAGGCACTTGATTTAGCAAAAGGCCAATAAGTTTACTCCTCAAATGCCTGTGAGGTTTTCCAGGTGAGACAGCTGTTGTCTGCCTTTGTTCTTGAGCTCCCAGAAGATTGCATTTAACTCTTCAGCAAGTGTGGGCAGAAACAAGGATTAGGTGAAATAGATCTTGAGACTAAGAAACATCACTTGAGAATTACAATTACTGAAGATGGAAGCAAGTCCCTGTCCTACCCTTGGGCACTCGCTGCCTGTGCATGAAGAGAGGAGGGCTTGGGAATGAAGACACATCATCCTTTCACTCCCAGCTATTACATCCCAGCCTGTTACATCCAAGCTCTTCCCCACTTGTGCCAGCATGACTGTCCCCTAGGCCAATTACTTTTCTCATCTCCACTGACTAAAATCTACTGCCATCAGCATGAGGGCTTGAAGGGATGCCTGGGAACATTAATCTGCAGGTCCCTGAGAGATCTGGCCTGTTTCTGTTTTAAAATGCCACTGTTTATTTATGGTGGAAGAATTTAAGCTTTTAAAAAATAATTATCATCAAGTGAGTGTTATCTTTGCAAACCACAGCAGCAGTCTGTATCTTCAGTATATGCTGTCAAGGTTTCTCACTTCACGGGACCTTCCCAAAACTACGTAAGACTTTCACTGGGGTGGAAGCAGTATCAAGTGGATGTTGCAGGAGAGATGTTGCTAGCACAGGTGGATTCTGAGGAATGGAAGCAAACAGTCAATGTAGGTGCAGTTTTATTAGCCCTCCACCTGCAGGTTGAGGAATTTGTGATAATGTGAAGTGAATGAACCAACCACACACTCTTCCTCTGCTTGAACAAGAGCTACTTTTACTTCATTTCTAGCCATAGGTCTCAAAATAGTCTGAACAAGCAGACATAGGACAGATAAACTGAAGCCCATGTTAGCATGTGGATATAATTATATTTTCTTTCTTCACTTACAGACGTTTCAGTTACAGTCTTTCTCCTACAAGAAATACATGTAAGTGGGTGTTTCCTGATGTCTTTTGGGGATTTGACTTCCTTTCAAATGTTCCTTGCATACTCACAGGAGCAATGTGTGGTGCATATGGGTCCAACTGGTTTGGGCTTCTCAGCTGAAAAGGAAACTGCTGCTTTAATAATATTGCAGTGCCTTATTTCACCCTGCTGGCTTGAAGGTTCCAGGTAATACACACATGGAGAATGTTATCTTTCTACATCGATCACGTTATTTAAAAGAAAGAAGTAGTCATTATGTGTCATGGGCAAACCCCAGCAAGCTCACTTATTTTTAAGAAAAGCAAAGAAGCAAAAACCGGGAAGACCTACGTGTGAAACTAAAATTTATTTTGGTTTTCGTGAATAAACCGAACCCCGAGTGAAGTCCAGCTTACTGTGACAGATCTGACAGGGCTGTGGCACAGCTGAGCCCACTCGCCGCGTCTCCGGTTTCCTCCGGCTGATCCCCCGCGCACCTGCTGCCGAACGCCGCCGGCAGCAGGCAGTGCGTGCACCCCCGGACTGGGGCTCCGCACACTGGGGCCGGTGCCCGGCTCGGCCAAACCCCTCCTCTGACCGGCGGGGCCGGGGCTTGGTCCGCCGTGCGAGGGGCAGCCCCGCACCGCTGCGCGGTGGTCCCGAGCGGCGGGGGGCAGCCCGGCGGCCCCCCTCGCCCGGCCGGCTTCACGGTGCCCCTCCGCCCCTCGCCTTTACACCGAAAGAAAGGGTGCGGCGCGCCGGGAGAATGTTTCTGTCTCAGCTGCAATTACAGATTGGCTTTTTGTTTCCGTTGTCTTCCAGCCGTACAGAATGCTTGAGATGCCGCATGTAGCTGTGCTTGGGAGACAGCCCAGCAGGAAACCCAGCCCATGGCCGCGCTCCTCCTCGGCCGTGCCGCTGGCGGTAGCACGGGCAGCCCGGCTACCCCGGCAGCCAGAGAGAGATGATGGGACCGTTTGCAGGGAAGCAGCACCTCAAATCAATAGTTCTTCTGAGCAGGGGCTGTTACTTATTTGCTCCCAGGGTGCTGCCCAGGACCGCAGGCTGAGGCCCTGCGCTCGCCGCTGGGGTATCTATTGCCGAGCGGCTCTTGTAGTGCCATGGAGGGCGTAACTAACGGTGTAAAGGAGAAACTGGCCTGTGCTGTTCTGCATCTTGACTCTTTTATTTTCTCCCCTCTATCCTGCTGAGGAGGGAGAGCAAGAGCGGCTGGATGGACACCTTGTAGCCAGCCAAGATCAACCTGCATCCAGGAATCTATGAGCTTTTAAAAATAAAACAAAACCCCACGTCTAGCATCACTTTTTATATCTAGATTTAGCACTTAGGCTTTAATCCTCTTTTTGAATAGAAAGCATTAAACAATTTTATTTTTCAGAATGAATCAAAAAAACCCAACACTAAACTACTTTGTTCATCATAATGCTTGTTCTATTTATTTTGATAGTGCACTTAGGGCCAGCTTTAGAAACTTTTTCATGACTTTGGCTCATTGGCTGTAAGTTTGTTTCTGTTTCATGGTCCATTGCCTAACTTGCCTCCAGAACTGATAAATACATCATTAAAACCTGGCACCTTGTCCAGTGCAAATATAACTTCTCAGTGCATCAGAGCTGGTCTTCGTATCAAGCAAGGAGAACACACAGTCACTTTGGACAAAAAGTATTCCTGTGCAGCTGGTTTGACTTGATGTAAAATATTTGCTTTAATGAGACAGAGACTTTAATGTATCTTATACTTCCAGCTTTATATGAAGAAAAGTTGTGAGAAATTTCTCAGTTACCAATATTGTGATGTTGCTTTGTTTTCTCTGGCTTTAGTGTTCAGAAATAGTTTCCCATAAAACCCTTTAAGGAACCTAAATAATGATTTAGTGACTGGGATGCTTGGGTTACTTAATTGAGCATTTAGAAGAAATTATGCTGTTTAGAAAATTGCATGTGACGTCAAAGTCAGGATTTATTTCTATAAAATCCTGTTTCATTCCAAGCACCAAACTGCAAAAACAAGCATCTATTGTCTTCTGTGTGAGGTTTTATTCCTGCATGTAATCTGTATGCAATCAATGGAGTCATTAGGAAAACAGGTATATGTGCAGGTCAGCATACCTGTGCACAGAGTATAGGTATTCATATTAGCTCTAGACTGTTAATTTTACTAAAGTTCTTGCTTTGTTTCGTTATGGCTGTTATTTTTTTCATGTCTAAATTCCTCTACCCTCCTTCCCACTCCCAGAAAACTAAGTTTCAACTCAGTGTTGCATTCTGGAAAAGGAAAATCCATGTAATATATAATACTGAAAATTTAGAAGAATATAAACAGTATCAGAAGGTATTTTTTCAGATACAGATGCTTGATCTTTTTACATCTCCTAATTTTAATTTTGTTGCCATTTGTGGAAAATTCTGATTTATGAACATTACTAACAAAGCAACCTGATCCCCAGTGCAGAGTGTCTGCTCATAGGAGCTCTGTGCCTGAATCCAGAGAACTGGACAGTGCTTGGCACACAGACTTGTATTCACTCACACAACATTTTTTTGGGACTTTGCTCACTGTCAAATTTCCTTGGCTTCCCCCTAATCAATAAAGAGATTAAATCACTCTCAATAAGGTAAAGTCAAGTTAATCAGTAGGCAGGTCCTGTGACACTCTTTTTCCATTTCCCAACATTTAAACCAATTGAAGAGGCTGAGCTATATCCTGATGTGCTTTATAGAATATCAGAAATATACATCCATGATTTGATAACAAAACCCAGTTGTCTCAGGAAGGATGTGAAGCCCTGAAGTACAGACTCGGTGTTTGGGCAGTGGAAAGCAATATGCTTTAAATAGGGAATGAGGGGCTTTGCAACGTATGTTTGCTGCAGGAATATATTAAACTTGTTTCTAATCACCTAACAACCTTAATCAACAAATTTTAAAGTATTTTTACAAATCTATTTAAGGCTTATTATTTTGATCTTATTGCCATTAATTCAGTGGCACAATTCTTTGTGAAATCTATGCAAAATAACTTTGTTCACATACTATCACGTAAGAGCATGCAAGCAATACAAAAATACATTGCAGGCAATATGTAGCTGTTGTGTTGTTATGTGGTATGGTACTTTTTTTACACAGGAGGTCCTTTAGTGGTACCTTGAAATTTATCAGAAGAGTCAGTGCTGCAGCAGCATCCCTGAAAGGATACCCAACCTAGAAGGTGCCCACTGGGGCCCTTCTGCATGCCCTGATTTTGAGGAGCTGTGCATCCCCCAGGCCATGCTCTCCTGTGCAAGAGCCTCTGAGCTGCCTTTCTGCAGCCACTCTGCTGTGATTGTCTCTGGCAATCTGTAACTTTTGCTCTGTACTGGGAAGGGTAAGAGGGAGCATTAGCTGCAGGGGGGAAGGCAAATGTACTGTGGTGCCATCATACTCTCAGCAGTACTAGGCAGCCCTGACCCTTGCAGAGATGCAGCCACAGTCTAACAAGGCTTGCCATCCTCAGCCTTCTTCAGGGAGCATGAGCTTGTTTCTGTTGAACCTCTTTGTGGTCATGTCATCCTTGATGGCCACTTTGGTCAGAGGGCTTCCACTTGGTCAAAAGTGGATGGTGCTGGTGCTACCCTTGCAGATCTCTGCCAAGGATTGATGGTGATACCCTCTTCTCTCAGGGATGGCATCAATAGGCAGAAGAGCACAGGTGAAGCTTCCCATGCCAGAATTGCCACCTTCCCAGCAGATGCACAACTGTCATGTCTGATCTGGCATGATGCTGTTATATATATATGAAAGAGTGACGTGCCTTGCTAGTGTCAGTGACTTCTGTTATGGCATGCAATATGAGAGCACCAGGGAACATGGTGTGATCATGAAAGTTAAGCTGCCTGAATATACTTTGATAGACTTGAAGTGATTTATACAGAGTTAGTATGGTCCTTACAGTTCCTCAGCAGCAGCAGCCTGAAAGATCCTCTTTCTTGTTTTCCTTGGACTGTCTGAGCAGGTCTCAGAGGCACTACAGAAGTTACAGACATTGGACAGTGAATGAACTAGGTCTCAGTGACACTTGGGAAGACAGAGCAACAGCTTGACAATGGTGCAAAATGACTGCTTCCAAGGTCTTCCTGACCTAAGTTGGAGCTTTGTACTGTTGCACTTCCCTTAGCAGCTAAGTGTGCTTCAAGCAAACTCATCTGCAATAACCAGGCCCTGATAGATTCTGTGCACTCCTCAGAACTCCTGCCCTTTACAAATGAACGGATTGTTATTTTAATTTACAGTGGTCTCAGTATATTTCTCCATTACTCCTCCTTTATTCTGGGTTTGTTTGTACTTTTTGCATACTTCTTTTAAAAGGGTGGGAATGAAACCACAAGGTAGCTTTACATTTCCTGTTGCCTCCTGTCCCCTGTCCAAAGATCAAAAGGGGAATGAATCTGAAGTTCCTAAGTCCCTTAATATTAACAAAATTAAATTCTCAGTGTGACTGCAATTTTAGGCTGAGACTAAACATGCAGAAAAGTGTTTGGAGAAAGATTTTCTATTGCTGAGGTATTGATTCAAATTTTATTTCTTTGCATTTGTGTTGTTAAAATGACAATTCTGACCTCTTAGTATCTTACATCTTCCAGGTCTTTTACCTGGAGACCCAGTGGTTCCCTTGCTGGGTTCATCTGAGCATTTTTAACCTAATTAGCTTCCTGGTGGCAGAGGTGCCTCAGGCACTGGTACTGAATTGCTTATTCCTGTTTCTGTTTACCTTTTCAGTTTTCCTTTCAGCACCTTGAACAGAAATATTTCAATTAAGTAACATCAAGCTTAAAATTTGAGAATATTGATGAAAGAAACAGGGCCTTAGTCTAAATGGTCTAATAGTCTTTTGTCTAATGGCCAGGTTCCTTTCCATAAAGACAGACAGTTTTGAAGGAATAGAGGACCATTTTGCATGCAAGACATGTTCTGCATGTCTTCTTTTCTCTGAAACCTGTGGATGATCTTTTAAAGGCTGGGAATGTATGACATTGCATCTCTTTTTTAAGATCTGTGGAACTGGCTCTTCTTGAATGGCCAGGAGTGCAAAGTGACCCGGAGATGACTGGATGGGTTCATTGTCCGTGCAGCAAAATAGAGCTTATCCTAGGGTTCAAGCTCCTTTTTCATGTTATGTTAAAGTATGGGGCAATGTATCCTTCCTAGAAGTGAACAGGGCTGTTCAGCTGACTCTTGTCCAGAAGTGCTCTGTTTGTTTGAAAATTATTTTATAAAACTCGTATTTGGATCATGTATTCCTTTTGGGTAGAGTAGTGAGAAAGTCTGTCAGTGAACCTCCCGAATTTGTGGAGCATTACAGATTTTAGCCTTTACTGGCAAACTTGACCCTGTGGCAGCTGCTTTGAGATTGAGTAGTGCCTGTATTTCCTTTCTGAGCTCCTCATTGTCCCACATGAGGTCCTGAGACATACCACTGTTCCTTCTCACCCGCACGGCTTTGTCTCCTCAAATAATGAAGGTCTTGGTGAGGTCATTGCTATATCTCAGTCTCCAACTAGAGAGCACCGTGGAGCTTCAAAGTTCTCTTTAGCCCACCTGCTTAGACATAGTTACAGGCTGTGTTAAGATAAAACCAAAACAGGTAAATGTTTGTTAGTGGTCACAGAAGGGAAAGGTGGTGATGGAACTATATCTTAGAGTTCACTACGATTTTATATACTTCATGATGTGTTGCTGGCCCATCATAAATCTCTCTGGCAGTTGCTTTTGTGCCCAGAAACACTGGGAAAAAGGAACAATAGGCTGTCAATCTACTTATACTTGAAGAATGAACAATTTGGACAACCATTTTGCAGCTGATGGGAAAGTGCTATACTGTATCCTGGAAAGGGCAAATCATGTGTTCATGGTGACACAAGTGGCTCTTTCAAGCAGAAAATGTAAGCCTTCAGGCACTCTTAAACTGTAAGTTCAGCTGTAGTATTTTGTTAAGCAGCAGACAGACCCACTCTAGGTTTCTACATGAGCACTGCAGAAGACTTAATTTGTATTCCTGTAATTCATCATGTTTACTTTGAATAAGAAGTATATTAAAGCTGTGTTTCCCCATGTATAGAAGGGCACCTGCAGAAAGCCATGTATGTAAGTATAGCAAGTAAAGTGAAATTACTTTGACTTGTTTTCTTAGGTATTTCAACTACATCAACAACTGTACTGCTGTGGAAAACTTCCAAAGAGTTTTTCGTGTTTGCTTTGGCAAGTGGCTGCCAACAGGGATGGATGGTTGCTGTATACATCAAAATTTTGACATTGTTAGAGTTTTGCTTGTTTAATCAGTTTTTACCAGAAACAGGCAGAGAAGAAAGGCAAAGCCACTCAAAGGTGTGGTGTGGCCTCTGTACAAGGAGAGAGTAAACAGAGACTCTTCAGTTTGAGACAATATATGTATACACACATGAACATACATAATGTTCAGGTCTGTAGAGCCTCCATTAAACTTAGCTGTCAGTAGATTTGAAATTGTCACCTGGCACTATGGGGACACACAGGTTCTTTTAAGGATCCTTGGAAGAATGAGGACTGGGTCGTAGTTAGAGTTTTGTTATTGGATAAAAAATAATAATGAGCATAGTCTATTGCTATCTAAAATTTCTAGCAGTTAGAGTATGCTTAGAGCTACAGAGCATTCTTAGCAATGATCATAGCTTTCAGTTAAACAGAATTTCTAGTAATTATTGTAGCTTTCTTGTGCCATTTTGAGTTTTTAGTTACCTGGACCCTCTGCAAATCAGGTCAAATTCTTAATAATCAGCTTGTGATACAATAACCACAATCGAGACTCAGGCTTTACCTAAAACAACATGTGTCACTCAGTCTTGGAGGAAGCAGGTGGTGGTGGGGGTGTCCCAGAATCCCAGAGGGTCATGGGTTTTGCTGTCAAGCAGCAGTTTGTGTCTATGTCCCTCCTAGGACTTGCAACTGCTTGATTGTATCGGCATCATCTCATGTGCTGGTACACGTCCCTGTTCCCTAACGAGCGTCACCATATCCTGGAGACAGTGCTTGGTGGGCAAATGGTCTTGTGTTGCTGACAGAGGGCTTGTCTGTTCTGTAAGTGCCATCACATCCTGGTGACAACCACAGTGTTGAAAAGGGGACAGGAGAAGAGGGTGATACATGATCAGCACAGGGACTTATTGCAACTATTTGTCTAAGAAAATGATGTTATGCTAGCCATATTACTGGGGTCAGGAACAGGGGGTACCATCACAGAAACAGAGGGAGTTATTTTTCACTCAAACCAAAGTGAACTGCCACAGGTTCTCATGGAAGCCAAAAGCATTGTTGAAGGCTGAAGAATGGATCAAACACAGTGGTCCAGAAAGAATCTCTTTGTTCTGTTCAGCAAGTTACTAAGCTACAAATTTCTAGGAGGATAAATACAGAGGGATACTATGTTTGCCTTTTTTCTTATGCTTTCCCTGTAAGTTCCAGCTGCAGTCCCCAAAAAAGAGTCCTTTACTGACTGTGCAAAGCCAATCGACACACAGAGTTGAGATACTTGCTTTACTTCAGTTCTGCAGAAATGGGTGCTAGGTGATAAATGGCAAATCCACCGTTACCTCAAGCAGCAGCAGTTTATGTACAGTACAAATAACAAACAAATCATATTTGATTAGGTTAAATGATATTACATCATGTAAATCTCTGTAGGCATGCTCCATCAATTACCTAATCCATTATACTAAGGAGGTCCTACGTTTACATTTAAATTTTCCTCCTAGAGGTGTGATTTTTAATATTAAGATCACCACAGGTTACATAGGGGACAAGTCCATGTTTTCATCTTTGTCCAAATCTGTCTCTGGTTTATGCAAAGAAGCCATAACGAGGTATTATCTACAAAAGCTGACAGACTTTTACTGTCTTTAGTTATGGCTCTTAATTATTGTGTCTTGTTTCAGATTATTTTAACCTTCAAGGATATTCTGTTCTTTAGTCTTAAGCGCCTTCTATTCTTGTTATCCTGGTTGCAGATCAGTTCATTATACACTTACTCAAGTCTAAAAGTTTTTAACTCTATCCTTCTGACATCCTTGGGAATAGGATTGAGGAAGTGAAAAAGAGTTGTGTGGCAGTTCCTGTACTGTCACAGTTACAGTGGGGACATAAACTGCAGGTGAAGCAATATTTAAAATAAAGTGGGTTGTGGTTTTTTATTTATTTATTTATTTGGTTGGTTGGTTGGTTTTGGTTTGTTTGTTTGTTTTTGGGTTTTGTGGGTTTTTTTGTGCTTTTTTTTTGGGGGGGGGTTAGAAAAAAAAAGAAGGAAAATAAAAGGAAAATGCTACTTGTTCTGCAATTACAGACATACCTGCTTATCTGGGCCATGCCTGTCTGCCTCTTTCTAAGGCTCCGCATGAAATTAGAAGGGCCATGTAATATTGATGAGCCTGGGCATTGATTGTGATGAGGAACACGGGATTGCTGCTGGTTCTTTTTGACACAATGATTTACAGTGACTTCCTGGAGGATAAGACTGCCATTTCTGTAGCCATAATAAATGCTATGGGAGTTTTGACTGCTCAGCTGCAAATGCTTGATCAAAAATATAAACGTAATAACTAATACCTATTTGCATGCTGTTGCATGTGTAGAGTAACAAACTGCCAATTACAGTGCTGTTCAATATTAATGTTTGGAAATACCCAGTCTGTTGACGATGTCAATGTATTTAAATGTTTTGCAAGTGGACAGTCTAAACTGCGCATGCTCCTCTCTCCCAGCAGTATCTGTGCCGTGTGTCGCAGCGTGTGCATAATTCATGGTAGCAAGGTGTATAACTGTGCTGTTATGAAACTTTAATAAAAATTATGATTTTTGATATTCAGGAAACTGTGGGCACATGTAGAGTATCCAAGAGCTTGCATTTGTAGTTGCTTTGTGTTCAGTTTGCAATCAAATAAGGCATAGGTGGTTTAGAATGATTTGAGACCATCTTAAGGAGATTTGCAGTAGCTGTCTGCAATCTCTTTTAGAGCAGGAATGATAAGTATTCATGTGGTTTCATAATGCTAGAAATTACTTTTGTTCTGTGCCTTGTTTCCTAAACATCTTAATGTAGAAAGAGTAGCAAGCAGTAAAGCAGGTGAAATGTGCTCTTGTAAATGTTTGAAATTACAGTGTTCATCATGTGCCAGGTATCATGGGAGTTGAAGAAATTACAGGTTTTGAAGTTATTAATGCCAGTTAGCCTCTGATTTAATGTGGAAAGAAGGAAAATAGTTGCTACTGAAAAGTATATTAAGATGTAAAGCATCTTATGCTTGTGAAGGATCATTTTTAAGCATATTTTTGCTCTTCTGGTGATGCACTGAAAATATTGCTATTCTAAACTGGCATCTTCTCTGCTTTAAAATGGTTTTGGTTTGGGTTTGTTTTTTTAATTAAAACTTTTTCAAAATTACAGTACATACTAGGGCTGAAGAGGTGTTTTAAAAATAGCATTATTTCTAAAACAGAACTGCCCAATACTTTGGTTGCACAACTGAAGAAGAGGGCCAAGAGAGAAGTGAGATGACTTGGCTTTTTGACTTCCAGTGTGGCATTTTCAACCATTGTTATAAGGTACTTAAATAAGAGACTACAAGTTGTGTCAAACATTATAAAGCGTGAACCCTACTTAGTAATGGAGAAATGAACTTTGTGATCTCAGCTGGTAGCTGAAAAGAAGGTGAAACAGAGCAGATAAAACAGTATTTAGGAGTTGGACACCTATCTGATTGTTCTGGATTCATCCTTCTGGACAAAGCTGACTGTACCAAAAGCATGGCTCTGTGAAACCAGCTCAGGAGATTCACAAGAAGGAAAAACACAGGTTGGGGACGGTGATAAATTCCCAGCTGCATTAGGAAAGTGAGCACAAAGTATTTTGTCATTTAAAACTTTTAATGAGAAATTAATTCATTCTTATTCTGTGTACTCCCTGAGATATGAAGCTCCCCAGAGTTCAGGGCCTAATGGATGCAGCACATTTTCTGAAGCCATGTTTGCTTCGTTGTCTCCAGACCGTGCTGCAGGACTGCTGCCTGTGTGCTGTCGGTGCCTCGCGGAGCTTTTTATAGCCAGCCATAGACTTGTGATGGTGAGTAGCATGTTGGTGTGAGACAGCCTGCTCGTTGCAGACAGAGAAATATGCAAACTGATCTACATGTCTGTGCTTTGCATAGACTGAAGAAGTGTCTCAACAGACAAAACAAAATATGAACTTCAAGCTCTATGCAAGAAAGGTTGTAGCAAACTTCTTTTCCACAGGAGCTGTGACTAAAAGTTGACTGAGTGTCAGAAGGAGGGAGGGGGAAGGAAGCATCTTGTGATCCAGCATAATACAGAGGCTGAATTGAGGCAAAATGGAAGGAGTGATTGACCTTGCTTCATCTGCTGGCTTATCCATAGATTTTTTTCTTTGATTTCTATTAATTTAGGTTATCTGTGCCACTTACCTATGCCATCAGCAGTGATATGGCTCAGGAGATGGCCTGCAAAGCAGTATGTTGCCTCTGTACTCTATGTAAATGCAGTCATCAAGAGACATGTCTGCAAATCCCACGTAGCAGTCATGCCTGTGATGTTGGAAAAAGTCTTGCCATCACGTGGATTGAGTTGTCACCACAGAAGAGTAGTGACCATATGATAAAAACCTGGCTGAGCAGAGGTGGTCCTGGCCAGGCTCTGCTCATGAGTCTTATGAGGAGCAGCAGAGGGAACTGAGGTTGTTTAGCCTGGAGAAATGGGGACACTCTCTACAACTACATGAAAGGAGGTTGTAGCAAGGTGGGGGTCATTCTGTTCTCCCAAGTGACAAGTGATAAGACAAGAGGAAATGGCTTCAAGTTGCACCAGTGGAGGTTCAGATTGGATATTAGGAAAAATTTCTTTACTGAAAAAGTTGTCAAGCCCTGGAACAGGCTGCCCAGGCAAGTGGTGGAGTCACCATCCTTGGGGGCATTTAAAAGATGTGTAGATGTGGTGTTGAGGGATATAGTTTAGTGGTGGGATTGGCAGTGCTGGGTTAACAGTTGGACTCGGGGATCTTAAAGGTCTTTTCCCACCTAAATGATTCTGTGATCTGCAGCTGTATATGAGCCTGCTGCTCAGATCTACTTCTGCTGCTTCTCCCAATTCTACTGAAGCAGAACAAGAAGGGTAGTAGAACAGTTAGCATAATCCACAAGTCCACAGTGATGACATTTTTAGGAAATCAAGGAAAAATACATGGTCAATATTGCAGGGCAGTCTTCCTGAAGGAAAAGATTTATCAAAGTTGCCACTAATATAATAATCTCTTGCTCTAACACAGTAACAGAAGACTGTAAACTTTTGGAATATTAACACCACTCCTTTTGCTGTAGTAATAAAATACTCTAAATTGAGAAGAAAAAAACCCCCACAATAAAACAAAAAACCAAACCAAACCCAAAACTAACAAAAAACCCACCAAAAAACAAAAACAAAAACCCCAAACAAACAAACAAATAAAAAACCAAACCAACAAACAAAAAAACCCAACAATAACAACAAAAAAACAAAACAAAACAACAATAACAACAAAACAAAACACAAAACCCAAAAAAACAAAAACCCAAAACCAGCCTGAGGCAATCCTGACTCCTGATGGTGCTATGCAAGAAGCAAACACTTTTTGGTATATCTGTTATCGCACAGCTTTTTGGCACCGTGTCTGGAATTCAGAGCAAAGCAAAATGATTTCTGTGTGTACTTTTCTGTTATGGTGAATCAATTCTTAACCCTGTCTCTTGATCCTAAATAAAACCAGTGTTGCCGGAGTGCCTGCCTCTGCCATCTCTGCCTCTTGCATGGTGTTTAGGAAGGCTGTTCAGCCTTCAAATGTTTATTTTGGTCATGAGGCAGCTGATTGAAGGGGAAGCTGCAGTGTTGGTCAGTTCATTGTATGCTGGGCAGTATGTAATGACCAGCTATCAACTACCAGCTAGGTTGGTACAGAGCTGGGAAATCTGCCTCTGGTTTTCTTATGAGACGGAGTAGTTCCAAGATATTGCTGTCCTTTCTACTGAAGATATCAGTGGTTGTGGTCTGTTTCAGTAGAAAAGAAGACAAATTAGCTTAACACAGATGATGAATTGTGGTGAATTATCACAACTCAGCAGCAGAAGAGCAACTCCTTTAAATGATTGCTGCTGTGTGATAGTGACCATTTGACCATATCCTTATGCATGCCGTGGATTGCTATGCGGAGAACATGCTCTTCAGACCTTTTATAAATTTGAGCAAATACATGTAGTCTGGGTTGCTTCAGGTGGAGAGGACCAGAATGTTTTTTGCAGTTGCTCATCCTCCAAGGTTTAGTCCTGTTTAAACTAGTGGGCATATTGAGTTCAGTGTCCCAGATTCCAACTCATATATTGTGTATCCCCGTAGAAGATTTACTCAAATTAAAGTAGTTTAAATATTCATATGACCTAGCTTTTTAGACTAATTACAGAGAAAATAAATTAAAATACATAATCAGATCCTCGCATGAAGTACTGTAAGAAAGCTTTGCAAAAATTCCCCTGAGAAGAAAAAGTCAAGAAGGTTTTCCAATCCTTTTAATCTTGAGAAAAAGTTATTTTACTTTTAGTGACAAAATTGTGCAAATTTGAACTAATTATCCTCTGATTAGATTATCTTTACTCAGCGTTTATGAAGGGTGGGGAGAAGAGATTTGTCTTGGGGTGTGCTATGAATTAGCTATGCTTTGCTTCCCTTTCTAGGGGATAGGAAAAGGTTTGTACTCGAGTAAGCCTTAGCAAGACCATTCAGTGAGTAAAAAGAATGACCATGTCCACATGGAATAAAAAATTATTTGTCTGTCTGTCTTATCTTGTGTGGGTTGTTGAGACCATGCTGAGTAGCGACCAACAGTAGCTGGCAGTGAATGCTATGATACAACTTCATTCTTCTGCCCTTGGTACCCAAGCAAGTCAAGCAGAGGAACCAAAGACATTAATGAATGTATCACTGTGTGTGGTATGTAAATTGTTCTCCTCTAATTATACTGACAGGACTAAGAAACAACCTGCTGTAATTTGGGTAATTATGTCAGTCCTATCAGCCATGGTTGTGTGTCTTTGCTGTAAAGTGGCAGTGCTGAGGTGCTGGTTTTGAGGGTGTAATGCCAGGACAATCCATATCAGGTTTTCTGTTTGTTAAAACAGTGTGGGTTTCTTTGTAAGACTCTGCTTTATGTTTAAAAGATCTTTGTTAGCAAGTGGTGTACACTGATAAAATGATGAAGAGAAAAGCCAAGTCACTTTGTTTTTAATGCTGAACTAGCTGCTCTCAGAAATTAATAGATTAGCTATCACTTCACTGCACCTTCAAAGAACAGTATTTAAACCTTCCTGACATTTTTTCCTAGCACCTTCTTTAACTGCAGGTAATTTATAAAACTCTAAACAAGTATGAGTCATCCTGCTTTTAAACTCCGTGACTCTTCTGCACTGAACAAGCAGTGCTAGCCAAGGAAGGAAATTTCTCTTCAAAGAGAAGCTGAAAATGATTTCAGATTTGTGCTGTCACCCTCTACCTCAGCAAAAGCAGGCTTGCGTATGTGTGTGCTCTAGATGCATTTTTACGTTCTCTGGCGTTTGAAGCACACGTATGTGTGAGCAGGTTGTCATACCAGAGATGTGTGTACCTTAAATAAGTAGGGCTGGGCTGAGCTGGTTATTTGACAAGGCCCTTAGGAAGGAGCTGATGGCCTTGCTATGCTTCCAGCTGGGACTTGTGGTAGAGCTGACCTCCTGGCAGAGGAAGGGGAAGGAGTTATTTTAGGCATAAGTCCTTAAGCCCTCCTGTCACTGGTGAAAAGAAGCTGGAATTTTTTACAAATCTGCCTGGCCCTGGCTGGCATAACCTGTCACTGAGCAATCTGGACACAGGCCTTTGTCACTGCACGTGTTTTATAGCCTTGTTTGTGTTGCTGTGGTTTTGACATTGGTCAGCACTGTGGTACTTTGACGGAGTCATTTCCCTATCCAGAACAAGCACTGGTGCCTCTTGTTCTTGAAGTTGTATTTATAGCAGCTGTTCTTCAGTTTTGAAGTCAATGACAATAGGTGATGAAACAAACTCCAAGAGCCTACTGCTGAACATGGTGAGAAATTGGGATCAGATCATTGTTCTTAAACATACTGCTCAGTCCAGCTGCGCTGCAGGGGTTTTAAAGTTTGTTTGGTACTGTGTTATTAGCCAAGGCAGGCATATACCCACTACATCTCTGATCAGAACTTGAACTTCTCTCTTAGCTTGCAAGTTCTTGAAAGGCCTTGCCTGAGTTGTCTGCTTGGATGTGAAATGCCAAGTGGTGGTGGATCTGCCTCTACTTCTCTTTCCTCTCCTGCAGCTGCACTGAGGCACTCTGGCCTTCAGGAAGCTGTGTAGAAAATTGTGCACTGTAGGAGCATGCTTATGATGTAGGGATTTACTGTGTCTAAGAGCATCTTGATTGATATCCAGAATGTGTTAAAGGTTTGTGTTCTGCAGTAGTGTGTTATTAGCATCTAGTTCAGGTTTGAGATGACTTGTTGGATTTAGGTGTGTGGGGGAAAGACAAGCAGCAGATATGTTGGTAAGACTTTGTTTTTATGGGAGAAACTACCTGCAAGTTCATAAGAATGTAAACCACCTGACCATTGAAATCCTCTGGAGTTTGCTTTGTTGCTAGATAAAGCAGCTCTAGCTCAATACCTGAACTCCTCTGTTGTCGAACAATACTTCGGAGTATTTTCACATTTGCTTTCATGCCTTTGGTAGCTCATGTCAAATACTGTCAAACAGAATATAGCTTGACTGTATCAGATTTATTGGATGATCAGGTTATTGCAGAAGTCTCCCACAGTTCTTCTTTGTTTTACTTGCAATAAACATCAAGAAGAGTTTCAAAATCAGTGCATTTTGCCATCCTTTGATGTTCTTCAGAACACCACCAAGTGGTGTATGCAAATGCTGTGTGCAGCAGTAGCTCATGGGGGCTTCAAACTCCACAAGAAGCCAGTAAAATAAGCTGACAGAAAGAAGTACCCCAGGGACCCTAAAGGTCTGTGGCCAATCCACCCCAGGATGTGCAGAGAATTCAAAAGCTTTGTGGGGCTTTTTCCTCCATTTCTCCACGAGAATGGTAATTGTCAGCTGTGAGATAAAATTGAAACAGGGAGGGGGAAAAGAAGCCCTGACTGAGAAGATTTTTTTTTTTAGAAGCTGTTTCTCAAAACTTTACAATTTTCCTAAACAGTTTCTGAGAAGTAGATGACCAAAAACATCAACTGCATTTGCCAAGAGTTCTTTTTCTGCTATTAACTATGTATTAAACAAAACAAGTATGAAATAAAGCTAAGAAACAACACTATATAGGAAGGTTTTAGTGATGGCATAAGAAATGATGTAACATCTCTCACTTTTTAAACACATTTGATCAGTACAATTCTAAGATGTGGAAAAACTTTTAGAAACCTTGTTTTCAGAGAAAAATACTGATTCTTCTCCTACTGAATTTCAATACAATAAGCACTTCTAGATTCATCAGTGCTTTTGCTTTCTGAGAAATCCACTACTCCAGTCAGAGGAACTTGGTTGCAGGTTAATAACTTATTTTTTGGAAATATTCCTGGGTCTATTAGACTTTTTTTTTGGTTTTTTTTTTGGAAGAGGTGTGGCACTGCCAGTGCAAGCTTCCCACCACTGCCTTTCTTCAAATACTGAAGATCCGCTTCTGCTCTTTTTGAAAAGAGTAGACATGTAGAAGTGGTGGGGAATAAGACTGTGACAAATTGCAGATTTGTATCTGTCTCTCACCAGTGCTTAATTTAAGAAATCTTAGGAAATGCATTTTTATCTTATTTTTTCTCATTCAACTATTTTTATTACTTTATATAAGGTCTTTCTATTTCATTGTTCTTGCCAAGGGAAATATTTGACATTGTCAAAAGTGCTGCATGTATTTTAAAAGAAGCTGCTATGCTTCCTATGTACAATTAATTGCAAGAGCCTTATTCCAAGTGTTTTAAATCATTGGTCTGTTTCTTACATTTAGCAGTTGTATTGGCTGTCCATGCCAAGGTTTTGGTAAAGAGGGACTTTGGGGATGGCCTGTGTGAGAAGAGGCCAAGGGCTGCCCTGTGCTCAGTACTGCAGGTCCCAGACAGCTCTGTAAAGGAGCCCATGATGGAGCAAGTTCACCCTGAAGGGACTGCGGCCCATGGAGGATCCATGCTGAGGCAGAAGACACAAATAAGAAGGAAGGAGCAGCAGAAGAGTGGGAAGCAGAGCAGCTGAGACAAACTGCTATGCTCTGACCCTTCTTGCATCACCCATCAACTCACCGAAGGGGCCACAAGATAGGGGCGGTGGTAACAAGACAAGTGGAGACCAGGATGGGGAAGAAAAGAAGGAGAATGGTCTGGAATGAAGCTGAAGCTGGGAAGAGAAAGGGTTTTTCCCTAGGAGTATAAATATTTGTCTTTTTTCTTTATTTCCCAATGCATGAATCACTAATTAAATATTTGTGCTAAATAGCAATAAATTAAATGTCCCCAAATTGAGTCTGTTTTGCCTGCAACAGTACTTGGTAAGTAATCTCCCTGTCTTTATTTCTACCCACAAGTTTTCTCATTCTCATTATTCTTGTTTTCTCTTACATCCCATTGGGGATGCTTGGAGTGAGCAGCTGGGTAGGTGCTTGGCTGCCAGGTGGGATCTTAGAAAATCAATATTTTTGCAGTTCTTCACACTTGCTTTCCCACTATTGGTGCTGTCTGTCATTGCAAAAAGTCAATTATCAGTGGATTTTTCTTCATCAATCTTCCTTACACCTTCTAGAAATCCTATAATTCCTGTGATTAAGATGCATTTCCTTGATAAATATTTTTTTACTGTTTCCAAATATTTTAAATTTATTAAAAATAATTTACTGATACAACCTACCAGCATGCATTGGTGCCTTCCTATACCTTTAAGTTATGTTTCAGACTTCCAGTGGAAAAATACTTTGTTTCCAGTAATGTTCCATTTAAAATCAACTTTCCCTCTTTTGCTCTTAAAAAACTAAAAAGTGACACTGACTGGAAAGGGAAATATCTAACTTAAGCATCACAGAATTAGAAGATTTGTGTTGAAATTTGCATGATTTTTAAAAATATAAATTCTATCTTGACAAGTAATAAGTATAGAAATGAGCATTATTTCTGCTGAAAAGCAAAACTGTGATCATTATTTTTATAGTGAGAAGATTTTGACCTCAGGTTACTTCTTTTTGCAAAGATAATTTGTCACCTTCAATTACCCATGGTATCTGTTCAGGTAGCCCCTTTTACTTAGGCAGAGTTTATTTAAGGTTTGGATCTAAATTTGTCCCTTGCTCACAGTGAGACCAGTCAATGGTATGTGAATTGTAACAAAAAAGTCTAATAGGATTTTGAAGAAGGGGTGTTATTTCAGCACTGATAAATTTTCTCATGAGAATGAAGGGTGCCTTCAGCCTCTGTTGCTTACCTCAGCAGATTCTTGTACAGCTCTAAGAATCCAGGATGAAGACAGAAGAAAAAAAACCTAAGAATTGCACAAACCAGGAAATAATTTTTCAGATTAAATAGTGCTCTAGTGTGGAATATTGCCAGTGTGGGATTACATGGTGTACACTGGACTCCCAGGCATGAAATAGCAACAAAACCAAAACATTACACTTACTTTTCTCTTGCAGTAGCTGTATGTTTCAAGTTAATTTTCAGCTGGTATGATAGCTTCTGGAAGAGCCCAGATGTGTTGTGGAGAATAGAAAATGCTGTAGGTGCCAAAGCTGCTAAGTCTTGAAATGCAAAGATAGCAGAATAAGGCTATTTTGTTACACATTTTTACCTAGAGGAGGTAAAACTTCCTGTTATTTGACTTTGACTTTCAAGATATGAAGGCTAGAGGGTTAATAGAAGGTGTTAAAATTAAGGGTCTTGTTTGTTTCTTCTATCCAGTACATGTAAAAAATAGACAGGAGATGAAAAGTTTATTCAGTTTCTGAGAATATGGCCCATCGTGTGTTGCCTTTATTATAAACAGCTGGAATGGAGTCTTGCCTTGTGCCCTTGCTTGCAAATGGGAAGCCAGATTGTATTTTGAAGCAGTCCACTTGTTTACTTTATATTAGGTGCAGGAAAGTCTAAATATATACATCAATTTTGTATTTATAACCTTTTCAGTGTTCAGAGTTCTCCAAGTCCCTCAAGAGATGAAAAGGATCTATAGGACGCTTCACACCAAAATGAAAATCACTGTGGCTTTTGTTGAAACAAACTAATCACTTTACTGGAGTATTTGTTGTGGTTTTCATTAGAATTTATGAAAATAATGTATCTAGAAAAAGCAAATCTCGCATTGGTAATTGTTAAAGAAAATGGGAAGTATTCATTACTAACTTCTAAAAATAAGAAATTCAGGGTATTCCAATGATTTCTGTCACCGGACTCTCAATGCCTAATTTCTGTTAGCTGTATAGCTATTGCTAGTTATACAGCTAACAACTCCAGTGGCAAATTGCAGATAAATACAGTCTTTTTCATTGACTCGTATCTTCTGGCTTGGGGCTTGTGGAAGAAATTTTGGAAATAATACATATGTCTCACCCTAGCTTTAAAATGGCAAGAAATTATCTTTAGGGGAGGATGGGTAAGGATAAGAAAATACTATGAGAAAGGAGGGATACAATTTCTTGAATTTTTACTCTACCATTTGTAATTGTCCTATATAAAACAAACAAGCAAGCAAAAAATTGTAAAAGTTGTGCTCAGTGCCATTTATTAGTATGGCTATATATTTTTTCCCACATCCTGAAGGTAAGATACACCAAACAGTCCCAATCCACCGAAACGGACAGAAACAGTTAGACTAACTTTGAATCAGGTCATGCATTCAGTAAAGAGATTCTTCTTGAGTGCCTTCACATGCACTTTGTAGCTCAGTAGTGTATGAAGAGGAGGCAAGCCTTTTCTGAGAGGAAATTTCACACTGCACCAGCTACTGGACCTCAGGTTTGGAGAGTCTGTCAAGGGAGTACAGAGAGTTTAGGAAGAAAATGAACATAGATCTTCCACCACTATATAAAAATATCCCAACCATCTGTAGCTTGGACAATGTGATGGAACTATCACTTTGCTTTTTTTTTTCTGAGAACATTATATATTAGTTGAATCAGTATCCAATTTTAAGGCCATATGTGAATTCATTGTAACTATTTAGTTATTTTCTGTAATGGCTTTTGCTCTTCCCTACATTAAAACGTGTTCTGTGTTTTCTTCTGTATTGCTGTGTTTGCTACAGTAGTGCAGCGCTCTATATTTTTGTTTAAATTCCAAAAGGAAGGGAAAAAGTATTAAGCAATTATTTTAAAAACGAACTTTTTATTTATTAGCAATGAAGAAACTAGATTCAAGACTACCTGGATCTATTTTTCATTATGATGTTTTTCACCAGAAGGGAATTCATAAAACTTGGTAGAGTTAAATATGGTCACTGATAATCACTGCAAACAGTCACACTGAAGCCCATTCTGCATAAGTCTGTTCTCAATTGCCCTAGGCTCCTTTTATAGTCCCCAGGGAGAGAAAGAATCATCTCCAGGGAAAGATTCAGCTTTCCTAAGACTTGAATTGCAGTCTGGAGATGTCTCTTTTCTCCCTAGAAGTGAGATCTGTAG
The DNA here is from genome assembly GCA_024605025.1 of Megaceryle maxima. Taxonomy (NCBI): domain Eukaryota; kingdom Metazoa; phylum Chordata; class Aves; order Coraciiformes; family Cerylidae; genus Megaceryle; species Megaceryle maxima. The sequence goes on along the minus strand of JANHGN010008066.1, from coordinate 70,632 downwards.
GACGACGTTTCCAGTTTCAGCAAGGAAGGATGAATCCAGACCTTTTCGTGTAATACAGAGATCTTTCTCTTAAGTAATTTGAGTTTATAAAATACATTTCTTTTGGGTTTGAGAAGAAACGATGCATCTTGAGGGTTCATGAAGGATGCATGCTCTTAGTGGAGACAGACCTGGCTGCCACTGTTTGAGCAGCAAGTACAGGAGCATGTACTGATTGCACCATCTCTTTCCCAGCCTGCGTTACCAGTCTTGTCCCGTTCAGCAGTGAGAGGACAGTTATGCTCTGATGCATTGAAGATCATGAGGGGCAGTGGCATATTGTTACATGTCTGATCACCTTCAGGTCAGCAGGATATAGCAGCCCTACAGTAGTGTAATTAAGCTGACTAAACTGTAGACAAAGATCTTCCTTGCTCTTCTGTTAGGTTTCCTTAAATCTTTTCCAACAGAGTTGTTTCTGTGAAAAGCCACTGCTCCCCCCCTCTGCTGAATATAGTTGACATTTTACGCTTCTGCTTGGATGCCATGCTAACAGGCTGCCAGGTCCAGTTCTGGTTTGTGTTACTGGTTCATCTGGAATGCAGTAAATTGGAAGGCAAGCTGTCAATACATGCCATGGAGAGGAGGGCTTTGCTATAGTAATGCAGCGGAATGAGAAGAAAAACATTTTCGTCTGGATGCATTATAAATTGTTGCCCTTTCTTTTATCTGAGTCTTCAAACTTTTCTTTAAGGAAATACATTAAAAGTGTCCTGTTTCTGTGGGAAAGTGAACTCCTGAAAGATTCTTCTAGATTGTTGGATAGAAAAGACATGTGATGCGTGTTGTAATGTCAGTCTGAGCCCTCCGTGCAGCCCACTGCTGCAGGCAGAATTCGTCTGTGTCCATGTGATGTTCTCTGACTGCTGATTATGCCACATTACGATGACAGGACATAGAAATGTTCCCAGAGAGGAGAGAGGTTCACCAAAATTTTCATCAGTTTAGATTTTTTTCTAAATCATCCTTAAAATAGCATTAGTACATTGTAAAACTAAAGTTCATGTTAACTTTTTTTTCGTAGTCTGCTGAAAAATGAAAATGGAAAGAGAAATTTAATGCGATAAAATAAATGAGATGCAAGAATGGGAAGAACAAAGACAAAAGTTATGAGGAAGTAAGATGTAGGATATGTAGGAAGGGGAAAGACAGAGACTACAGAAAGTCACCAGGAACTGGAGAATAAATCATACGAGGAGTGTTTGAAGGAGCTGGGTCTGTTTAGTTTGAGGAAGAGGAGGCTGAGGGGAGACATCATCACTCTCTACAACTACCTGAAAGGACATTGTAGAGAGGTTGGTGCTGGTCTCTTCTCTCAGGTAATTAGTGACAGCTGGACGTGTTTAAGAATTGCTTAGATGTAGTGTTGGGGGATACGCTCTAGGGGTGAACTTGTAGAGTAGGGTGAATGGTTGGACACGATGATCCCATGGGTCTTTTCCAACCTAGATGATTCAGAGATTCTGTGACATCACCCTCTGTGTATTACAAGGTAGTGAAGAGATAAACAACCTGCAGTTGTTCAGAGCTTTCCTCAGCTAATATTTAATTTTATCTCTCAGTTTACAAAGGCAAGTGGTTTATTACTCGCCCTACTTTACTTCTCCACCATGGAAGATTTATGAGCAGTAGATGTATGGAGTCATAGGCAGTTCTTTAAACAAGATTTAATGAGAGCCTGGCAAAATGTTGATCTTATTTTTACAAAGTTACATTAATATTCATTATATTCAATATTCAATATACATTAATATTCCTAACTATGGCTAAGTTTTATTTCTCTGTCATAGCTCTGCCAGGTACCAGCAATGCACTATCTGGAAGCAACAGGCCTGTTTCTCATTCTCCTCACTAGGCAATACATTGAAGTCTGTGAGTTTGCCTCCGGTTAATTCTAAGTCTTGTATTCCTGGCAGAGTGGAGTAGTGAGATTGCAATAGACATTTCCGTGTGCCTGTAGAGTCCAGCCTTGTCAGAGCGGGTCATGGTGGCACAGCAGGGCAAATGTGCCACAGTCTCTGCTAGCACCTGCTGGGTTTTTGTGTGCCTACAGAAATGCAAGTCTTGGATTCAGACTCATGAGTCTGGTGCTGGATCAGAGAAATGGTTCCACACTGGTACAAGAATCTGGCCTAAATATATGTTGGGCCAAAACAGATTGTATCCTGAACTGAGTGAAAGTGGTCTTCATATCATCCCTTACTTGCACCAAAGGAACCCCTAATGAGTTTGCAAGCATATTTCTGCTTTTTTTGCCGCATCAGGACCTTTGTTTCTTGATTTTCCTGGTACCTTTCTTTATTGCTGAAAGTCATGGTTTCTGAAACAGATTATTTAAGATGGAGGGAAGGCTGCTGTAATACAGAAGTAATTCTTTTACCGTTGTCTTTAGAAAATGAAATTAAAAGTTGGCATTAAAAATAGCAATTTTTTTTTTTTTTTTTTTTCATTTTTCCTTCGCACTAATTGTTTGGAAAATAGATCCACTGAGGTACATGTCTTGAGGTATATTTAGGCCTTAACCACTGCCAGTCAGGCTTTGCTAATCTAGTATACTTGTTGTCCTGCAAGGCACAAGAGGGTGCCTAGGTACTGAAAATGTGAGAAGAGCAACTGTAGTTATACAAAAGATATCTATATGTCCTGGACTCCCAGCTCAGTTTGTGTTAGATAGACCACACATTCCATGGCTAGGGGTCCTTTAATGGCAGAGATTTATGGCAATAAAATCAAATTTGTCATATCAGCTATTAGGCTTCGGTCAGAGAGAACGGTGGTTTTTGTAATTGCTGAAGGTGTCACTGTCCAGAACTGCTCAGTGTCCCAGTTAGCTGCCTTCACCTCAAGGGGCTGGTGGCCTCTGTGTTGTCCTTAGATTTCTCCCGTTGTATTTGATGGTGATTATTGCTGTGGAAGATGAATGGCACTCACAGATGCCATCGGCATGCAGTGCAGGGAGGTTTTGTACAGGAACCATCCTGCACTCTGCCTGGTTTATTTCTGATTTTGGGAGCCCTGCTATGCCCAGAAGCCTGCCCAGCATGCTGTGCCACACAGGTGGAGCTGTGAGCAGCTGCCTGGTAAAGAAGGGGGTGAAGTCATTCACTCTGTTTATAAACAAACCAAACTTGAATCCCAGAGTTTGGAGGTTAATACTGGATTAAACGTCTTGGCTGCTGAAATTAGCCTCACTATTCAATGCAAAAATGAATGCTCAGCTTTGGTTCTGAGAACTAACTAGTTCTAATTTCAGTAGGTGTTTCTGGCTGTTCCATGCTTCTGAACATCCTCTAAATGTTCCTCTAAATAGGAATATGATTGTTTCACTGTGCACAATGAAATTCATGGCCTGAAATAATAATTCCATTTTACTGCTCACCATCTGATTGCATTGCCTTTCAAAGCAGAGAAATCTGCTGAAGAGACACATTTGTGCTGCAGAGAACAGAACAGGGAGACAACTTGTACTTTTTCAGTGGTCTGAAAAAATGTTCCTTCTGAAGGCACAGGAAACATTTAAATGTAAATAATGAGAGAAGAAATACTGTACTTTACTGTGCAACCACTTTTTATCTACTGATGTTGGAAAATACCTACTGAGCTGGTATACTTGACAAATCTTTGTTTTCCAAAGCAGTGTGGATACAGTGTGTACACTCATTTTCCAGATAGGTTGATGCTAAAACTGTTTGTAAGACAAATTTATTTGGAGTGCTCATGCCATGAATATCATAGCACATTCCTTTTTTTCTTGTATTTTCTTATTTGTGCTTCTTAACTTTTGAAATGCTATGTAATTTCCTAGCACACAGGTTTCTTGCAGCCGGAACATCTGGAATTGAGCACAATAGGCTCTCTGCATATTCAAAGAAAGGTGTTCCACCCACTTGGTGTGTGTAGGGGAACAGGGGGATGTGAAGGATTAGTAGCAAGCATGAAGAATGAACCTGCAGCTTTTCAGCTGAAAGGATTTTGACCAGTGATGCAAAAAGTTCCCTAATGGAAAGCTTATTTAAAGCACTGCCTAAATTACCAGAGAGAGGTGATTGCCTTATCAGTTTGCTGATGTGTCTGCATTCATCAGTAAATTTAAAAGAGAGTGGAAATTCTTCTGCTCCACATTTCTGGACATGAATTTCTGCTTGAGTGTATTCTTTCAATTATAACCACGCGCTTTAATGCCTATACCCTCCTCCTTTTACATTAACGAGGGAACAACAGAAATTGCAATGACACCAAGCAATTTAGTGTTAGGTTTGCAGGTGGTGCTGTACATGTAGTTCCTTCAGATTACCAAGACGAGAATATTATAGAATGAGTGGTCAAATCAATTTTTTTTAATGTGTTTTTTTTTTTTTCCTTGTTTTGTTTTTTCTTTTAATGATGTTAGCAACCCATTTACTTTAGGAAATGAATCTTTCTAATGATTCTGTTTCATAAATAGCAAGATGGAGAAATTTGATGAATATTGAGGTGGAAGTGAAGAAGAGCAATGGACAGGCCCTGTATTATAAGGCTGTCCCTGTATTCTCCTTGAAAGGGCTGGAAGAAAGAAGCCATTAGAGAAGAACAAAACTGCATTAATAATATTTTATAATAGCTTAGATGTTAACACCGCAGGCTGCATAATGTGTTTTGGTTTGTTTTGAAGGTGAACTTAACGATCAGTGCTGGTTTAGTTAAGGAAAATGGTGAAACCAAAGGTCATCGGTGATATCAGTTCCTAAATTTACATTCCACCTTTTAAAAGTCTGTTGAAATACAATACATGCATCTCCCTTAGATGCCATTTCTCGAAGGAAAATTTAAACCTGGAGTCAGCCTTTTCCCAATGGAAACTTTTATTTCAAGATGCAGGTAAGAGCCAAAATATTAAAATCATGCCTGAATTTTACTGCTATCATGTTTGGAACATTAACTTTATTACAGGAGCTGGAAATCAAATAGAAACATCAATGCCCTCTTTCTTTTTCTTTTCTTTCTTTTTTTTTTCTTTTTTTCTTTTTTTTTTTTAAATCTTTATTTTACAAGAGTTGCCACAAAGATGGATCACTCTTACATGATGTTAAAGATAGCAAGTTCAGGTGTTGTCAATGATACATCATTTTATAGTGTAAATCATCAAATTGGTTCATACCTCTATATTCCCTCTTCCTGTAAAGGACAGCTAAATGGGAAAAAAATGCCTATTTCCACATGCCACTTCTAGCCACCTGCTTTCTGAACTTCAGAGATGCTCACTAACAGCCCTGGTATTGCTTTGCCTTCCTGTGCTATTTATAGTTAATGTCAATGCAAGATGCTGTTTATTTCTCAAACTGGTTTTCTTCTGGGAAATTAGGGATGTATGCCTCCTTTCAGAATTGACCTTCAGTGTTTCTAACCTACCTGTGATCAGAAAAAGACATATTGCAGTTCTCCATTTTCTCCACAGGATTAAAACTGCAAAGTGAGATTCATGGGGTCTGTAAGACAGTGATCTCTTTTGTAAGGTTTCTTTCAAACTGCAGTTTTGAAAGCCTTTTAGCCCTGGTAGGTTTTGTGGTTTGCTATCTTCTCACATGTCAGGTGTCAAGCTGGATCTAAGAGCAAGCTACCACACTCAACAGCTGATGTTGAAAATGACGAGCATGAAACATAAGCTGTGACTTGCAGAAAAGCTGGAGAATTCCTATTTATATGATTGCCCTGGATGAGTCATTGAAGTAGAAGTGGGATGGCTTGTGGTGAGAGAAGGCAACTGGCTCCAGGAGTTGTCATTCCAGCCTGTTCCATGTGACCTATTTGGTTGGAAGTACAGAACATGGAGTGAGAGGTAGGGAGCAGCAGTTACTTAAGGTACTCCACAGAGTATCTAGAGGTAAAGGAAAACAAAACCAAACCCTTGATGTAGTTTCTTGATAAGCTTAACAGCTTTGATGAAGTGATTTGGCTATGGCAGTGGCAATGTGACTTCTTTGACAGTCTTGTTTCACAAAGTAGAGGGAGTTCAAGAGACTTGCACCTGGAGGAGGAAACATTCAGCTTTTTTTTTATTATTATTAATTTCAGAGATTAATTGATACCCATTCCTAAAAGATAGAGGTTTATAGAAAGCAGGCATTTTAGATTGTAGCACCGATTAAACATTCTCAGGATGTGGAAGTTGTGAAGGCACCAATAATTCTGGAGTGGCAAGACAAACTGTCTTTCTGAGAGACAGGCACTGACCTGAGAGGTGGCTGACGTCAGTGTCATGGAAAGTGGTTCCTGAGAAAGTCACTTAGAAAATAGATTGGTTTTGCTGAGGATTCCTGGTATTAGAGTGACCCCCTTTGAGAAATTATTTTTGAAAGCTGCTTTCATTCATGAATGCAGGCCTTGTGTTGCTGAGTCCAGAAATATGTTAAAACCAGCTTTTTCTTTTGGCATATGGTATCTAAAAGTACCCACAGTTTCTAAATGGAGTGGGATTTTTGCTTTAAGATGGGTAACAGCCACTGATGATGTGAGATGCTACCTGCAGTCTGCACTGACTTCTTTGGGGATCTGGAGTCCCAGAGGTTTGCCTGCAGTGAGGGGCTTGCAGGACTGGTATTCCACTGGGCACTTGTCCAGCAGCAACCACAGCATCTTCCAGTCTGGCTTCACCCTTAGGAAGTCTGGGAAGGGAAATGGGAGGAATGAGAAGGCATTGCCTTATTAATTGTGTCTCTTGTATTCTGTGCTTTTAGGATTTCCCTGAATAATTGTAAATCTTCCAAAATGGCAAGTGAAAGTCTGTCCCACACAGATTTGTTCTTCTCTGTCCTATTTTTTTCAGGTAGGCTGAGTAAGGTGGTCATACACCAGAAACCAACGCAAAAAGACATCAATAATCTCTTAGTTTGTGTGGTTGTATATGACATCTCAGCTTCCAGAAAGATTTAATTCCCTCCATGCTGATGGCACCCTGTATCTCTTATCATTTCTTTGCTCCAGCAGAACAGAGCAGACGTGGTTGGGGGTACTTCAATATGGACTGTAATTCAGGGGTGTAACCAGAAAAACCCTGCTAGAGAAAATAGGAGTCTTGAATCTCAAGAGGGACTAAATGAGTATCCATGTCCTGCAGTTCCTTGCCTCCCAAGAGAAGGAATAAGAAAGGGAGGGGTGAAAGAAAGAGGACAGGGGAGGAACTGAGGGTGCAGAAGGCATGGAACTCCCAGAATGGGCCTTCGGGGTGGAAGAGGAGTCTGCTGGAGAAAGAGAGAGAGAAGCTGAAGTGACAAGGCAGGGTTGTCTCAGCTCTGTTGGGCACATCTTTTGTGATAGAGCCCTGCCCTCCTGAGCAAATGCCTTTGTCGAGGTGTGATAATTTCAAACTGCTGCCAGGAAAAAGACCTAAGAAACAAAAAGGAAGTGAATTCTTATTGCAATGTTGTATGCAGCCAGTTTAAATGAATTTTGTAGCCATTATTTGTATTTCTGATTGAAATGCACAGGCTATTACATCTGCAGTATTTCTCCTGACATTTCTGCTCTTGGAAGCTTTCCAAAATCTGATTGCTTATATTATTCCTCCATCCATCTTTTCTTCTTTATAAAAAAATTTAAAAATCCCTCCTGCAGAGAAGAGTCCATGTAAAAATAGTATTGAAGTGACTTAGCTCAGTTCCATGTATTTTCTTATCTGAGTTTTTCTTATGTGCTCCTTTAGTCCTGTAATTATGGAGGAAGTGGTGCAATATGAATGAGAAGTATGAGAGAGAAACAAAGAGATTGTGGGGGGGATCTTTGGAGTAGCACTGTTTGCTTAATGGGAAGAAGAGGAGGAATCAGAAGGCAGCTAAGCATGAGAAGCAGGTTTTACATGGTCACCCAGATGAAAGACAGCACTTACTGTCTGCTGAACTTAATTTGAAATCCTGAATCATGGGTCGTTTCTATGGATGTGAAGATAGGGAGATAAAAAGAGCTCTAGTGAGTTAATATTGTCTCTGGAAATTTTTTAGGCATTTAGTGATAGGAAGAAGTGATGAAAGACAGGATTGTTGTTCTTTGCAATTCTGCAGTTCTCTGACAAAAGCTGGAAGCAGCACCTTGAATTTTTAGCTTTGTAACCCCCAGTGGGACACAGTTTTGTCAATGACTCTTCTTTGAGCAGTGATGAGTGACTAAAGAGTGTTTCTCTGTGTGAGCAGTGAATTAAAGTGTTGATGAATAGATCAGAATATCAACTGTAAGAAGGTAGCAGCAACATGCATAAAGTGCTTCCTATCAGTCTCCTGCAAAAAGCATTAAATTATAATAGGGGAACAATTCTCAAAGGATAGTCAGTCCAGCTCTACCAATGACTAGTGAACAAAATGAGAGGAGGAGATCAAGTTTTCTTTGGGCCAACATTACTGTCTACAAATCGAGCCTCAAATCATCAGTAAAAAGTTTAAAATCTTAATATTTGACTGATAATCTCATCCACAGTACAGTTGCAAACTTCATCTTAAAGCTTTGAAAATTCCTTCTCCGAAAACCTTGGAAGCATTCTTTGTGGAAGAAGCAGCCCCTCAGGCTTAGGAGGGGTGGTGTGATGCATATTGAACGCACGCGTGAAAAAGTGTGTCTTGGCATAAAATTGATTTGTGTTATCTCATTTCCTGCAGCCACTCAAAAAGACACTGAATTTGCCTTCTAATGTCTTGAAGATCTCAATTATACATTTAATTACTACCCAGAAGGCGTCTTTGGCAGGAGGGTACAGTAAACATGTGGCTATTTGAAAATGCAAAAAGCATTTTACTTAAAAAAAAAAAGTAAATAAAGAAACTGTATCATCAGATGGCAGTGGGAGCTATTTGGGAATTCTGCTTTTGGTTAGATCTTTCCCAGGTATTGCAGCTATAGAACTTCAATAAGAAGGTCTCAAGCCATTAGTTTGTTTGGGATTTTTTTTGTTTTTTGTTTTTTTTTTTTTAATTAATCTCTGCTAGAAGCTGTACTTTAGAGAAATCTGTACTGACACTGTAGCAGATTTAGAAGATCAGAGTGACAGTGAAGGAAACCCAGAGAAACAGTGATACGCTGCATTAAAATGTTCACTGACAGAGCTGCTGCAGCTCCCCAGTCATTAAAATTCTGCTGCTGCTGTTTGAATCGTGGGAAATCCTGAAATGGCTGAACAAAATGCCGTGAACATTTCTTTATGCTTCTAACAAATATTAAATATAATGCTGGGAGTAAAAAATACTCCTGTGAAAGCAAATTTAGCAGATTCCAGGTTCAGCTGGCAGCTGACCTGATCACACAAAGGTTCTTGGTAAATGAAACTGCTCTTTATTTCCTGTAGGACAGCATTGTGCAGCTAGGGCAAGGAAGTGTTTCTTCAGCTTGCTGTGCTCAGGTGTCTCAGCCTTGATTTTATGACACACCAGATGACCAAAACATTTGTAGTTTGCTTATGCTGGTTATCAAGAAAGAATTTTAGCTCTCAGCATTATCCTCAATGCAAAGTTTTTCTTCTCTGGGTGGGGACAATGGTGCTCTTTGTCTCCATGCAGCTGGGTAGCTCTCACCTTTGCTCACAGGGCTAGATCTGGATGGAGTTCTGTGCCTAAGCATGTGAAAAGTTGATCTGGTGGACATATTCAGTAGCTGCTGTGATGGATGGGCAGCAATATGTCACAAAACCACAGTGTCTGGTACTTTCTTTCCGAAGATGCTGAGGGAGATGTAGTTTTCCCATTGAGAGAGCAGTGCAGTGATTCACTGGAGCCAGAGATCAATTTTTGATGTGAACAGTGCATTTAACCTTGGCAGACCCTTGTCCTCCCCCAGAAAAGGCACACAGGCAGATTTTTGATACCCAAGTCTAGAAGTGCCTTCTTGAGATTTCTTGTAATAGAGATGGCTGATCTGAACAGATTCAACTCTGTAACTTACAGCCTCACAAGCTCCCTATCAGTTTTTCTTTTTTCTCTCTTTGGTACTTCTATGCCCTGTTGAAATTGTGTTGGGAGGAATTCATCTCGATTAGACCATAGAAGAGGTGCAGCTAATGCAGCTTGGGTCCCCAGTACAATACATGGACCTGTTAGCGTGGGTCCAGAGTTGGACCACAGAAATGGTCAGAGGGGCTGGAGCACCTCTCCTATGAAGAAAGGCTGAGAGAGTTGGGGTTGTTCTGCCTGGAGAACAAAAGGCTCCAGGGAGACTCTTATTGGAGCCTTTCAGTATATACAGGGGGCTTATAATACAAATGGGGAGAAACTTTTTACCAGGGCCTGTAGTGACAGGGCAAGGGGCAACAGTTTTTAACTGGATGAGGAAGGATTTAGATTGGACAAAAGGAAGAAAGTTTTTACAATGAGGGCGGTGAGACACTGGTACAAGAAGCTGTGGATGCCCCAGCTGTGGAACTATTCCATGGCCATGGATGGGGCGTTGAGCAACCTGGTCTAGTGGAAGATGTCCCTGCCCATGACAAGGGGGGGCTGGAACTAAATGATCTTTTGGAAGTAAATGATCTTGTCCTTTCTTACCCGAACTATTCTATGGTTCTATGATTCTATGATTTTATCCAGTTACTTTCTTCAGGAAAAATGTGTCAACCACTCTAAATTCCTGATTGTGCAGTGCTGTCATTTTAATTTGGCTTTAGTTCAGTGAATTCTCTTTTCATGTGCTTTGGACATATTTTGCATTTGTTCCTCTTTCTTCTATTATACACATTTTAAAGGAAATGTCTTCTTTTGCTTTCATTCTCTAAAAGCTCACTCTACTTGCAAATTAATCAAACAAGAATTACCTGGGTTTTTTGGGGTTTTTTTTGGTTTTTTTTTTGTTTTTTTTCTGGTGTCCTATGTCTGAATGGATAAAAGGTGAGATTAGTCAATGCAGGGATTAAAAAAAGGTCATTTTTTGTCAACTGTAGAGATTCTTTTATAGCTTCTGAGCCAGTATCATTGTTTCTTTTGGTTTTCCTTACTGAGACAACTGGAAAATAAAATAGATCTGTTGGCTTGGCCTAACCTGCCTCCAATCAAAGATAGCTTTAAACTTTCTTTACGGGACTGTTGTCCCTTAGAAAAGTTCAAACTGATCTATGTAGGGCTGTGTTGTGTTTCCAGCTTAAAAAAGCATGTACTTTCCTACAAAAGTATACAAGAATTGTTTGGCTTTCTTATTCCAATTAAGGTCCGTGTTGCAAGCTACTATTATTTTACCTGTTTACTATTTAGGATAAGAAAAATAAAAATGATGGCAGCAAAATTTTTATTTTAACTTCATCATAACAGCAACATGAAATGATCTGTGATTATTCTGTTCCTTCCCTGCTCTGCCTGTCCTTCCACTTCCCTCCAACACTCTCTTTTTCTTTAAAGCTTTATTGCTCATTCTTATTTAAAAATATGCATATATATATGGGATGAAGATTTTGGTTCCTGAAGACTCTTTTTTTCTTTTCACATTTTGTAACTGATTTTCACACAGTGGGATTTAAAATGTCATTGGCCCTATCAGCTTTTTACTAAGTTATGTAACTTCTTGGTTTCTCAGCACTAAAGATTAAATGCAGTAGCTGCTGCATAGATGAAGAGGTCAGTTCTCAAACATAAAATGCTGTCTCTACACATCTCCGCTTGTATGTTACATGTGCTTTTTTCTCTTTTTTTTTTAGCAGCAAATGATTAATTTCTACCATATAAACATTAAAACTTTTATATTCTCAGAATATGTATACTTTTATGAGTTACTGAATTCCAAGCCTTTTTTTTTTTCTGCAGTATATACTGCAGAATAAATGGAATGGAAGGACAAGGAACTCTGTATTTTATTCAGGTAAATTATGAGTACTATGAAGTTCTAAATGTATGTCATTTGGGCACTCAGTTATCTTGGAAAAGCTGTGAGACTGAATCTGCAGGAAGTCACTGCAATGATCAGTATGAGGACAGACACTGGAGTGGTGTATGTAATTACACACATATTCCTGCTGGAGAGCAGAAACAAGCTTCCTGTCTGATTTGAGGTATCTCAAAATGAATCTTTGTGTTGCTCTTATCTATTTCTGTAAAAATACAAACTTGGCTTTAATCTTACAGCCAAACTATGTTAGTTAAATCTGGATTTCATTTACCAAAACCATGTATTTTTCTAGAGGCAAGTACTGTTTTAGATAAAATTTGGAAAGCATAAGGATTTCCCAGTGCAAAGCTTGACTCCTCCTGGGTTTATTTGTTGAACTTAAACCATTGTGAAAGTGGAAATCTTGACTGCATAAAACACTGGAGCTTTCAAGCTCTTGTGCTGAAGAGCTAGGCATGGGCATTTATGCTGCCAGTGTTTCGAGGAGAGGACCCTTCCTGGCATGCAGAGCTGGAGCAAAGCCCTTCATGCAGCACTGCAACAGGGAAGAGCACAGGGGGCCTGCTGCCCTTTCCTGCCTGAACACGGGTGCCAAGCAGTGCCTGTGTCCAGTTTGGATGGGCAGGAGAGTGAGGAACTCTACTGTTTTTTCCCTTGTCTAGTCTTTTGCGTTTGCTGTGAAGACTATTCATAGGTTTTCTGCAGGCTACTAATACAGTATGAAGTTAGTCCCAAATTTACTGGGATTTGAATTAAGTAAAAATGAATACAGAGGGGCTATTAAAGTGCATGGAGGCAATAGGATCCAATCTCTTCATTTTTTTGTCTGTTCAATTACGTTCCTAAATTCTTCATCTTCCTCATGTTTTTCATGTGTGAATGAGAGGTTTTACCTTTCTATTCATAAGAGCAATTAGTATGGCTTAGCCATAATATTTTGATTTCCTAATAGCTCCTTTTCATAGAAGATTAGCCAAGGAAAAAAATGCACATTGTGAGATTAGTTAAATATGTCTTGAAATCCTGCCAATACTTTCTGGAAAAAAAAAAAAAAAAAAAAAAAAAAGTGATTTACTGATTCCTATTTTGCATTTAGATGAAAAGGCTCTGATTCTCTGATTTATGTGATAGGACTTCTAAAGTTTTGTCAATTTTATTGCATGCATCTAAATGCAGCTTCCATGGTTTAGGATGTATACTGTTTTCTTACAGGTTCTGATCAGGTGGTTGTTTAACAGCTCTACCTTGGAGCTGAGCTGTAGTTAGGAAGCTAAATGCATAAATATTTCCAAATTCACTCGCCTCGTTTAGTGTGCTGTGGTCCCATTTGTCTTCTGGGCTCTGGTTTTGATCACTTCCAACTGTGTTTAAATCTCTCCTTGGCTTGTCTTTTTCATACTGTCAGACACTAGCTCCTCATCTTCTGTACCTCCTCTGTTCAGCCGCCTGTTGAGGTTTATGTCTGATCATGAGGATCTGAACCTAGCAATGCTAGACCAGCCTTAAGGTGCTCTTTATTCTGGACAAAAGGAGAAAAAGCCTCACAGTGCTTTGGAAGCACAGTATAGTGCTTTTTTATTGGATTCTTCTTTAAATAATGTCATTTACTATGATGCATATAGATTGCTAGTGTCTGGTAGTGGGTATAGCTACAGTGCTTATAGCATTTCTACCCTCTGGCTTTATTGATTTAAAAATAATAATAAAAAACCCTACAGGGCAGCTGTGTTCTACAATCTCTTGTTTCTGTGTTTGTTCATTTTGTGTCATTGTGAGTGAAAAAAAAAATAAATATGAAAAGATCGTTGCTTGTCATAGGGATAAATCTAAATGGTAGTTCAAGGGAAAGGTCATCCTTTTCTCCTGGTGAGGACATGTCTTTACTTCAGCACAATACTGAATTACGGTTTTAGGTTGTCTTCTTGAACCTCAGGATGTGCTGCTGCCTGTAAGTCCCACCTGCAGAAGAAAAGAGGAGTGGCCGTGAGGCTCTCCATAGCATATCTGGATGGGAGCTGCACCCAGGCGGCAGAGGCTGACAGCCATGACTGCCACCACAGAAGCATAGGTGGCTGCTGGGGGATGCTGCTAGTCTTCCCTTGGCTTCCTGTTTTTCCTTTCTCTCCCCCAGTGTCTCCCCCACATCTGCAGCTGAAAGGCTGAGAAGATACCAAATCTGTGGATAAAACCCAATGATCTCTTTCATGCTGCTGCAGTGTCACTGCAGCGTTTGTGAGGACTGCACTCCTTGCTGGGAGCATGTTCCTTTCTGCTCAATCCACCCAGGTTGTAGTGGTAACTTTCCCTAGAAGTCAAGCAACTAATCTGTAAATCTCTGTGAAGGAAAGAATAAAACACTTGTGTTTACTGAAGTGTGCAGAACCAGTAGCCGTGGTCCCAAAAATCTTCCTCATGGCCATGACAGGGACTGCCATAACTGAAGACACAACAGTTCAAACACCGTTAAACCAAAACACTTTCTTCAAGCACAGGACCTCAGGTGCAGGTTGCTTCCTGAAAGACATTGAGGAAAAAAGTTGGGAGGGATTGTTTTGCTTTGGTGTTGTACTGGAATGCTTTGCTTATTGGGAGCTGAGCCTTAAGGTGAGGATCTGAACAGGCTTGTACCATTCTGGGCACTTACTTGCCTCTCAGGAATCAACTACTTCATTTTTATTAATGCAATTTCTTACAAGGATTCTAGATGCTCTGCAACATAAATAAAGAGTTTTGACATTTAAGTGTGGCTTGGTAGGTAACTCTACAGAAGGATGCCAGGTGTCTCCTCTTGAATCTCAACATGTCCAAGTGCATACTGAGCTGACTGGTCCTTGGCAAGCCGTGACCTGCCTCCAGAGCTGGTTAAAGAAATAGGATTCTGCTATACCAGGGTGCTGAAAAGAGTCCACGTACCTCAACTCTGCAAATCTGATCTTTCTTTTTACTCCTGACATTGAAATGGATACCTAGAGATTTACATTGCATGTGTTGAAAAAAAACCCAAAAAACAAACCAAATAAACCCAGAACTGGATGGTATCTGTTGCTACACTGTGACATGCATTAGTGGTCACCTCCTTACTGTGATGGAATCATCTGAGCCACCTTGCTGATAGTCTCAGTATTAGGCAGGGACCTGCAGCTGAATCAGGACCCCTGTCAGAAAGCTGAGAGAGACTCAGAAATACACAGCTGGTTTATTAAACACTGAGCAATAACACACTTCATCATGCTGCTCTCTATTTTAATGTAATTGAATAGCAACACTTGCCAGAAGAAAGTTCAGCTTCTGAGAAAATACTGACAAACTTGATAAGTGCAGTACTTGATGTCAAGGAGGGTTTTATTAAACACACAACTTAAAAATGAAGCCTTCAGTCTGTACCTAACAAAATGAACTTTTCTGTATTTAAAAAAACCTTTTAGAATATTTATTGATATCATTGCTATGGATATAAAATAAGAGAGTCCCTTCCTTTCTTTGGCAGCTTCCTAATGTTAAAATTTTGCTATGTTATTGTTATTTGCTGTGTTATAAATAAGATATTTTAAAATAGTGGAAATCTGCCATCTAGATCTCCGGTGGCTTCCAGAAGCCAGATATATGCTTTGATCACTGAGTCATCAAAGCACAGTGGCTTGTTAATGGGAGCAGAAAACAGGATTACAGGGGAGGACCTGAAAGGACCCAAGACTAGGTCATTTTAAGAGGAAACTTGAAAAGATAAATCATCTCTCATAATTCTTAGTTTAAAATGAAAGCTAAGACAAGGAAAAACTGCACTGGTGGGAATGAAGAGAGCTTTCAGCTGTCCTTGATGAAGTTCATAAGCGTTGTTCATCCTGAGCTAATTTCCAGATAAAAATTACATGCTTAGTGTAAGATAGACAACAGCAATGCCTCCTGCTTACAGCTCTGCAGACCTAGAATTTACACAGTGGGAATTTTCTCCATGATCATGTTACCTTTATTTTCTGTTCATACAGTTAGATGATGTTGAAATTACTGTTGAAATCTCAAACATTCTCATTATATAAAAAACTTACATGTTCTGAAGGTTTTTCTTTTACCTTTTTTTACCATAGTTTGTTGTCCCCAGAAGTTTGTCCCCAAGAATTTTGCTTGGGTTAAGGTTGAACATAACTTCTATGCTTGCCTGTGCTACTTCATTCTCTCTTGGCTCATGCCCTGGTTCTTGCTCTTGTGGCTCCTGTGGCTCTTGTGACTCTGGCTCCTCTGCCCAACAGAGCTTCCCCCAGTGCACAGTCTCTTCTCTGACCAAGGCAGAGGATCATCAGTGCTTGTGGGCTGTACTTGGAGGGTGAAGACATAAAGAAATGTCTTTACAACCTTTACTCTCCTGTGGGCAGAAAGGAAGAAGTTGTTAAAAATGTTCCTCCTACTACCACAGAACTGAGAAACAAAATAGTTGTGTGGGGGTTCTGTTTGTTTTTAAATCAGTAGGCACATTTCACAACCCCTCTGTTGAGATCTATGGTCTCCTTTATAGATTTTCTATATAGCATACAACCTGTTATTAATCAGCTTATCAAGTGTCATTGCTTTCTTTTGGGGATGAAAAGACATGAAAACATATATGCTCAAGAAAGCATTTTCTCAATAGGTGCAATTAACAGACTTCCCATTTTCTATTGCATCTGATGGGACCTTACCAGGGCTCTCTATCTCTTATCTACAGTGTGGCTGTAGCTTCCAAGTGAGAAGTATGGGCTGGCATCCTGAGCGAGCCCCCTGGGCTGTTCTTGGAGCTCTGGAGGAAATGCCAATAGTTGCTTTTCCATGTTACTGACCCCAGGTGAAAAGAGAAAGCTGACTGGGGTTAGTCAGGGCTGAATACTAGGAGCAGGAGGCTCTCCTGCCAGAATGGTATGAGGGTAATTCTGTCTTGTTTAAGTATAAATTATTCCTGGATCTTTGAAGATTTTTCTCTCCTATCTGGTATAAGCTTGACTAACCTGACTGACATATCAGAAATGCAAAAAGAAAAAGACAAGTGCTTTTTCAAACCTGTATGGCTGGTGTCCAGTGAAACTCCCTTAAGAAAAAGTAGCTTGGCTGGACATGTTTTTAGTGGAGGATGTGATGTATATGTCAAATAATAGTAAAAAAAAAATGCCAACCAATATAAAGCTCATTTTATACAGTCTATACGTGTTGTGCACGTTTCACAAAAATGCTAAAATTATACTTACTATTCAAAATGCTTGAGTTATGCATGAGTCAAAAGGCAAAAACTCAATTCTACTTTGGTTATGATGATGAAAGATTTCTCAATTTGCCTAGTTTCTAACTTGCCTTTGATAAGTTAGGTGCTTCCACAAAGATTTATCTGATATTATTATATCCTGCAGAGCACTCTGAGAACCAATTTATGTTCCTAGCAAGGAGAAATGTTAGATGGTTTAGTCTTCTTGAGGAACAGCTTCTTTCTCTGTCTCCACTGCAATGAGTCTGCCCTTTGTGAGTTGGTGCTAATTGCTTCATTTTATGGCAATTGCTTTTTGTCCTGTGAGGACTTAAAGAAGAATATATTATGAACATGTTGCAAATCTATGTAACCTTTATTTCTAGGCTGATCTGTATTGCAAAAGTATGAAGGTGAGGTATTTGTACAAATTGGATAACTTAGTTGCCTAAGATAGGCACTGTTTGGCTTGCAGTTTAAGTTGCTAGCCTTTGTCCAGTCTTGTCATTCACCTCTATTCAGTGAAGGCAGGTGGGTGTTTCCAAAGACTTCTAAGCATGAGCTATTTTTTTGTTTCTAACATCTGTGTAATATGCTGTGCCTGGTTCTTAGAAAAGTGAAACAACAATAATGGCTCTGACAGTGCAGCCCCATAGCCCCCATCCCTTGGAGGGCAGTGGATAGCTTTGCCCGAAGGGTACTTTGACCGTCAGCATGAGGATGAGTCTTGTGGCTCTAGAAAGAGAAGGGGAGGCTCCTTGGGAAGAAGCATGAGTGGAGCTTGGGTGACTGTCTGGGAGATTTGTGTCTTCTGCTACCTTGGATTGAATCCCCACCTCAGCCCCATGGTCTGGTGGCAGGTCACAGAGTGGGGTCCTTGCATTCTCTGCAGCATGTCCCAGTGCTCAGACTAAAGATGGAGACTCTCTTGCTTGCTGCACCTCTGGTCTCAGGACTGGCATTCGTGGTTGATGAGCAGCATTGTGTAACATGGTGGTAGCATGGCATGGCATGACAGGGTAGGCTGTCCAGCTTGCATGAGGAAGGACAGACAGGAAGGTCCCCACTTGCCTGTAGGCACTGCAGCTGAAGGGCTGTTGTATCTATCTGAGCTGAGATGCTCCTGGCTGGATCTCACTCGCTGTTTATTTATTATCTTTTCCCCTGTTTTAAAATACCTTTACAACTTACTGAATTTTCAGTGGTTAGATGAGAATGTCTTATCCTGTTCATGTCTTGTGGAATAAAGACAATAATGATGTATAAATTCATTTTATATTTTGAAAGAAGTCCTTAAGTTATTTCACTGTGTATCTTTCAAGTTGTTTGAGCTTCGGGGCAAGGCAGAAGAATGTGTGGATTTTCATTTCCATATCTTAGGACAAGTGCATCCACAGCATGTTCTTCAAACCTGAGCTGCCATTGCCTGCTGTGCTGATGCTTATTTGTTGAGATGGTAAAACTAGAACACACAATTCTGTGATACTATAAAAGCACTGTAACTTCCAACCTCCTCTGCCATCTCTTTGAGAAGTTAAGAGGCCCTTTTGCTTCCAAATTTGACTACATAAACGTATGCATGTTATGATTGCATATACAATAGCAATCTCAGGAACATTAAGTGCCCGGGGATATTGCAACTGACTTCTAAACAACTCAGAAAACATTCAAGCCTAGGGTTGGAATCAGAAATGTAAATGCAATTGCTTAAATTACAGGCTATGGATAAAACAGCTTTGTTGATGTACAAATTACATGCAGTTAGCTCAGAAAATAATTTATATTATGACAAAGTTAATTATATGGAAAAATGCTCCAAGTTTATATGACTTCACTGTAGGTGAGGTATTCTGTGTGTCTCAAGGCATGCCACACCACCAGCTACACCTACCTGTGGTCTGAATTCAGTGTTTGGGAGAGAGGCAGTGGTAATGCAGGGTGTGGTCCTGAATAAGACAGGGTGCATGAAAATCTCACAGTAATTTTCAGGGGAGTAGGATCATGGTGCTGGTTGCATAGCCTATAATAAAGACATATCAGAAATAGCTCCTTCTGATCAGGTGAGGTAAAGACTCCTTAGTGATACAACCTTAAAATAGTCTGGACAGTTTGAATCCATCCTTATAAATAACGTTGCATTAGATGTGATGCTACAGCATTAATGAGACAAATAAGAATGAAATAGAAATTATTGTCACTTTAAAACCATTCTTTTTTTTTTTTTTAATGTGCTGAATATGACAGGGGTGGAAATTTCAAGACCCATGCAAATTGCACTAAAGTATATTAGCATAAAGCATTGGAAGAGCTTTTGTGAAAATGGAACTAGTGGGAGTTATTTAAATAACAGTATAGCAGCTATTAACAAAATAGCAAGATTTAAAATAGTAATTTACTTTGCACATCTCTTCTAAAACATTTCCAGATTGAAGATGTGTCAGCAAATAGTACAGCATTGCAACCCACACTCTCAAAATTCCGAAAGAAAAGATCAAGAAATTCTTATCCATGACAAAACACACACCCTAGTTGCAGAGCCTATTACTTCCCATGTAAAGCAACTGCAAAATACTATACAGCTGTGGCAAAGACATATGGATCTCGAGCTCTTAATCCTTACAACAGCTTAGGCGGGAAAAAAAAGAATGAATTGTATATGCTGTGACTATCAAGAGTTGCATTATGTATTTAGTGTGACCATTGCCATGTTCCTTTTTACCATCATCACCTCCCTCCCCTCTTCTGCCATGCCTCATCTTCCTGCAAATGCACATCTCCAGGCCCATCTGTGGTGTGTAGAGCGATTTGACTCCTTTGCCCGTGGACTCACTAACGCTTCTCTCCCAGGCAGTGAGAATGCCTTGTCACACTTGAACCAGAAGTGGATTCTGGATTCTCCCACTTGGAATTCATGGATGTAACCTGTCAGCAACCAATCTATATGTCTTCTGTAAATGGTCCTCCAAGGGTTTACCTGTAGCACTGCTGCCATGCTCCCAGGAATAATCACAAGGTTTGTGTTCTTTTTCGTAAGTTTTTATTCTGTGAAACATGGGGTTCCAGCATTGTCTATGGATCTTGTTAAAAGAGTGTGGATTGCCGGTTCCACACATCACTAAGCCAATATTTCAATTATTTAGATACTTTTCATCTTTTCCTCTGAAGCGCGGTGGAAACTTTGAGTTTGGCATTGCCTTTTCTTGCAGAATGAGAGATGGTGACGGTTTTCTTGCATGTGCTGGGACCACTTCCATAAGGATGACTGGAAAGTGGAGGGAGTGTGGTTTTGTTTTTCTTTGTGGTACTCTGACATTTAATAACTCTTGTGTCTTTAATTTGCATGGTAATCTTTGGTAGTGTGTGTAAAGGAACAAAAAAAAGTTTTTGTATGCTTGCACTACATGCTCAAGTACATAGGCTGGGGGTATAGAACAAAATATGATGTTGAAGTACTACTATTTTTTTGCACATAACTCTTAGGATTGCACTTTTTCTTTCCTGAAGCTGGGCTGAACATTGTGTTGTTGTATATACACATCTGCCACTTTAAATTGCTTTTTGGGCTGTGTAGGTGTGAATTCATTCCTAATCCTTTCATAAAGCCACCCATGTGAAGGTCATCTTGTTCTTATTTTCTGCCATCAGATGATCTCATAAGCTGCTTGCATTATCAGAAAACTCTGCCGCGTGATCCACATGAAAGTAACAGTCTGAAGGGCTTTTCTGTGGTTTGTTTGTTGGTTGGTGTTTGCTTTTGTTTTTTCATTTACTGACAGACATTGATTTCAGTGGTGTTTTATTTCCTAGCTGCTTTGTGGTGGCTGGTTTCGTTTCCTTCTGCAATTCATAATGTCCAATTCAAGTTTGAATTCTAAGTATGTTGCACTTAGTTGTGTGTAGCACTTACATAGTAGTGCATACGAGAGCAGAGCATGCATTGAGTAGCTCTTTCACTGGGAAACCCCTACACCTTCCAGCAATCTTTGGCTCAGGGAATTTGTTTGCTGAAGTACCTGCATGTGGCCCTTAATGGATGTTTTCTGCCTGACACATGTCATTTTCTTTTGTACCGAGCGATACTCATAACCTACACAATTACTTCTGTCCTGCGATTACATATTGTTCAAAGAAGTACTTCTTTGTGTTTATTTCAAACTTGCTGCTTGCCTTCATGTGGTGTTTCTTCATTCTCCCGTGGTGTAAAACCATTTGCTACTCCCCTTTCCCGTGGCTGACGGCTGTAGAGGTCCCTTTGCTGGTCCCCCACTGGCAGCCCCATGAGGAACTGACTCGTCATCACAGATGGCTTTTGTCTGTATCAGTCTAATCCTGCCATCTTCTTTTGGGGAGGGGATGGCCAAAGCTGCAGGTGATATTCCAAGAGCATTAAAGAGAAGATTTTCCAGCAGCCCTCCATGACATTGCTTTGTGCTGCAGGCGGGCAAAAGGAGCCTCGGGAAGTATATGGAGTCTGACTGCGAACCACAAACTTTTTACCTGATCCCTCTGAATTGCCACAGCAGCCAAAAAATGCTGGCCATGTCCAAATGAATATTTGTATGGAGGCTGGGAGAGAAAGTGTGTCCATAGGGGAATAAAATAACTAGTTGTTTTGGGGGCTAGTCTGTGCAGATGCCTGGGGGTTAGGCCTTCTCCTGTATTTAACTTATCAGACCTTTGCAGTCCTGTGTGGAAAACAGAAGTTTACCTTTTTTCCAGAATCAGATAAATACTGGCTGTCAACATCAGTTTAAATCACACTTCTTGGTACATAGAAATCAAATCCATAACCAGCTCTTCTGGGCATTCAAAAATACTAAATGCATCTCTGAAGAATAAGCATCAGTCTTCAAATGAATGATTTTGCTTCTCTTATTAACTGTGTAGTAAAATGTCTGCGATAGTCACAAGGGGTGCAGAGAGTTTTTTGTATTCAGTAGATAAGAATGAGCTAGGCTTTTCTCCAAATCTTTGTTGCAGGAAGGGATTTTTACTTAGAAATTCACAAAGACCGAATTGTACAGATTCCCAGCCCCTGGGATGCTTAGGATGCTCATTTGTTTCCACCAGAAATGGTTTAAATGCCAGGTGTTTGATTTGTTTTGTTTTTTTCCTCTCCTTTTCTTTCAGGCTGGACTGCCAGCCATGACTGGTTTTGGTGCTTTCAAGATCTGTTTAAAGAATAAGCCTTATTTGCCTTTGGTTTTTTCCATGCTGCTTTACAAAAAATCAGTTTGCAATTACCACATGAAAAAGCGCATGGGCTCTATTAGGAATGGAATAGGTTTGTGCTAGTGAATGCCAGGGACAAAATCCTAATATTCTCAATATCTATAGCAGACTTCCCAGGGAATTCACTAGCCCCAGGATTTCAGGACTTCCCATATGTATGGACTGCCAGAGCACTTGGTCGATGCCCAGACACCTGACTACCCAACCACATTTTCTTTTTGAGGGAAATGGTAGGAATCTGTTCAATTACAATTAATTCATTTTCTTGGCTTCAAAACATACAGAGAACTTGGGTTTTCTTTGCAAGACACGGTGGTCTAGTGAAGATGCAGTTCAAAGTTTGCCATGTTTTTTTGAACTATTTGCCAGCCATGACTGTACCAATACACAGTTCAGGTGAGCTGAAGGAAGATGCATTTGAGTAAGTTGCTTATTTTTGTCAAGTCATTCCTATAAAGTTGTGTCCTTACTTGAACCTGTGTCCTACTCAGCTGACCCTGTTATTGCAAAGTCTGGATCAATTCGGACCCTGTATTCCTCTGCCTTTCCTGGCAACAGAAGAACCATCACCATGGTTTCTCAAGAACAATTTGACAACATTATGTGCACTTGCTTGTCCTTCATGCTCCTGTTCTTTAATTTTAGTACTCAAATACCTATGACTCTGGAAGGCTTTAAATTATTCTGGATTGCAAGAGTAGATAACTTTCTGGACATCAGTTTACTGTAGGCATTTCAACTTAAGTCTTCTATTAATCAAAAGTCCCTTGAAAAAGGCCATGTGACATGCTTAGATGACAGGTATTATCCCTTTATTTCTATGTGATCCTAGAATAGACACAGTATATTTGTAACAAGAATCTGATATTCCCCAGTGTAGCAAGCTATTTTATTAGCTACCTCCACACTGTAATTCAAAGCTTTATTAATTGGACTGCCCTTCAGACAGCTTTGGTGGTGAAGAATATGTTCATAACATAGTTGAGAATATAAATCATAATGGTATTTTTCAATTTGTATAATTTATTTCAACGCACCGGCTATCTCTCTTCCTCTAGGGCAGAACACAGAAATGTGTAATGCAGAACATATGTACACTCATCCATCTTTAGGCCTCACTTGCTTTGAGATTATGGAGGTACTAAACACTTTGTAGCTTCTTTGGCCACAACTGTTTTGCACAACACAGAAAAAAAGACACTGTAATCACAGTGGAAGCTTTGGTCTGAGGTAGAGCATTAGCTCTTGAAAAATAGTGATTTTCTTCCCAGAAGTATATCTGCAAAGATGTAAAGTGGTAAGGAATTAGAGATATTTTTTCTATCACCTGAAATATGCCATGTTCAACAACAGAGCAGAATTTAACATCATAATGGAACACCATTTCATTGTTAATGAGTCAATGAAATATTCCAGTCTTTATTTTAGGTAAACACATTTGACCAGCTGTAGGCTTAAAGCTAGAATTTCTCAGAACAGTCTCAATTTCTGAAGAATCATTTCAAACAACAGAGCTTTTTTTTTTTCCTTTCTTTCTTCCCACATAATGTTTACTTAGAGGGGATGCCCTGCTCAGTCCTATTTTAATTTTTCTTATGTATCAGTGCTCATAGGATTACTGAATTAGTTCAACCCAAGCTGTTCAGGATGGTGTCCCCACCAAGTCCATGTATGGGTCCACTGACCAAGATACTTAAAGTAAAGATAGTTTTATCACAGTGACAAGTTGTTCTTCCCATACCTGTAAGGCTCTTTGAACAACCAGAGCTAATGTGAGCAGCTGGTATATATGGAGTAGTAGTTGTTCATTGTTTCTCACAATGCTGTTCTTAAAAGTCATTAATATAAGCTACTGTGGCTTCTGCATGTTAAAATTAATACTGTGCATAGTTAAATGAGAACCCATCAAGGCAGGATGCTGCCTATATCAGAAGCTTAGGTGAATTTAGGAGTAATTAAGGACAAACCAAGGAAAATAACTCAAAGAGCTAAAAAAGGTGCATCATCTAACTCAGAAGATCTGTAAAACGGAGTTTGGTGGAGGCTGGAAGGATTTTATAGGCGGGTAGCTTCTTTCTATTGATGAAACTGTTAGAGACAAGACATTTGTCTAGATGAACATCTGTTTTGACCCAGTACAGCCTTTCTTAAAGTGTAGGAGGGTAAAGGTTCCGTGTCATCGTAAACTGTGCAGCGGCATTGGAGCTGAGGAGCATTGCTTCAGATACAAGATACCCTGGGCCAGTCTAGAGGTACGGTTATAGTGGAAGTTGGATCGTGTAGATAAGCTCACTTCCTAACTGCTAATCCTTCCTCAGACAAGCAATACCCCATATAAGTATAGTAATTTTGCCTTCTTAGTGTCATTCATAAAATTCTACATATGCTGTGATACTTCAATATATCTTCCAAAGCTTGATCATGACCTGAAGATTTTCCAGTCTACTAAGAGCAATAATTATTATTGCAATTATTGCAATCAGTTAATGTCTTAAACTAGCAGATTCCATTCTCAGTGCATGAATCCATGCTGTTTAATTGCAACCAGTACACGGAAAAAACATTTTAAAAATAAGGAAGCATTAAATTGTAACCCTAATAAATTAAATTTTTGGCACTGCAGAAATTTATAATTGTATTTCACTTGCCTCAAAATTTCATAATTATTATAATCCCTTCATCTTAAACCAATATCATACTGCAATGTCATAAACCACTTTAAAGAGGATCTAATCATGTAGTCAGCTATATACATATATACTTAAGGAAAAGTGTTGACAAAATCCAATGTATATGTAGTGAGTTTCATCATAACAGACCATTTGTATCTATTCAATAACTCTAGTAGCATAATAACCTCTATTGCATGTTGCTAGAAATAGGAAAGATGCCAGTGATTCAGAAATGGGAGTATACTCATCACAGCTCAGAAATAGGATTTAAGAGTTTGTTCCTGTGCACAAAGCAAAACCTGGGGTTAGTGGGATTCTTGAGTTTTGGTGAGAAACAGCACACTGAAACTATTGCAGAATGAGGAATACAGTTGTAGAGCTACATCTGAATTCAGAAGTCTGTAAGTCGGTTCTTTTCTCTTAGAGCTTTCAGAAACTTTGTACAAATGATTTCTTTGTACTTCCTTCACCTGTGGAAACTTAAGCCAGGCAACTTAATCACAGGTTGACTGTTGGCAGTTTATCCTCCCTGAACTAGATTAGGGACTGATCCTTCAAGCAGCTCAGCATGCTGATCTGAGAGCAGCTCACCCTTTGTAGTTACATGGGAGATGGAAGTGCTGTAGCTGATTTAGCAAGAGCTGAAAGGCGAAATGAATACAAGGCCTAATTTATTACTGCTGTTCTGTGTTCTGCTGTGACATGCATGAATTGTTGTATAATGAATATATTGCTGTTGTTCTATACATAATCTAGGTATAGAAGGATGGTTAGTAATACTTGTCTGTCTTAATTTCCCTTTAGATTAAAGAAAAAGTCCCAGTCGGTGGATATTAGTGGGCCAGGATGCAATGCAGCAGCAGCTGAAGCTCAGACACCTCAGCCCAGTAAATCTCTGCTTCCCACTAAGACAGCTGCTTCTGAGGAGGAACAGAAAAACACTGCAAACACCCAAAGGCGCAATCCAAGGCGGAGTGAGCTGAAGAGATATTACACCATTGGTGAGTTTTATTTCACAGCAAAAATCAAACTTACATATTAAAAAGGCAGGGTCTTCCTGTTTATTTGCTTTTTATTTCTGTTGGTTAATAGCATTTGGCTACTAAGATTAAAAATGCCCATAGTTAGCATTAAGCTGACATATCTTAATGCTGATGTCAAACTACCCTGGAGAATTAACCTGCTGTATTTATCTTGCATCATTTACAAGATTTCTTTCATCCACCTCTCTTTTTTTAAGAGCAAGTATTGAAGAAAGCATAAAAGCAATATTGTCAGGACTGATATAGGAAGAACATAATTGCTTTTGACAATGGATTGAATCAGAGTTTTGGCAGACACTGTTGAGAAGGCTCCTGGTTAGAAAGGATTTCCAGTTCGGAGAGGGAGGAGGCCTGCTGAGTGTGAAGGATTAATAGGGGAGGAGAGGTGGGGGGCATGGGGCATGTTCTGTGTATCTTTCTCTGAATATTTTGGGTTTCTGGCTATTTTTCTGGGATTTCAGCATCAACATGATTCCTATGAAATGATCTTAGGCTCTGGAGAAGATGCTTCATAACTTATTTCCCTATAAGTCATGTCAAGACTGGGCCTGACTGATTCCTTTGGCAGCATTTTGTTTCTCACCTGATTAAAATTGAGTGGAGAGTGGCCTTGTAGTGTTTGTGCCCAGTTCATTAGTGCTTGTGAGAGGCAGTTGTGCTAATGGGAGTGGTACAAACAAGAAGGATGGATGCTGATGCTGTGCTTTGAAGGGACAAAATGTCAGCAGATTTGAGAAAAAGTTATATATTTTAATTGTGGTTTTGTGTGCTGTTGAGTTATTCTGGTAAAATGTGATCATTTTTTCTGTTCCAGGGTAACTATTTGTGTGTCTTGAACTTGTTTAAAAGGTAAAGAAAAATACATTACGTTAAGCATCTTCCCTTGAGTTATGTGTGAGCCCTTGAAGTTGGCTATCATCATCAATAAGGTTGTTTTTAAAGAAGGAAATTGCATTAGCAATCTATACATATAATTACACATTAATAATGTTAAATTATTAATTAATATTAATTATCAATTTTTAAATAATGGGAAAGTATTCATTATTAATTTAATAATTAATTAATAGTCACATTAATAATGAAGGCTGTATTTTAAGTAGTGAATGATCTTATGTGTTGGAGTTTTTGGTGCCCTGCATTCAGTTTGGGCTGCACAACTGTCTTCTGAAAAGTCATATGTTTCAATTACTACTCAATAAATAAAAATGAGGCAAAGTGAAGGCATTGATGGCTCATTAGCATCTTGGATAGTAGGTCTAAAACTTTACTTTAAAGAAGGATTATGCAATTTGGGATTTTTAAAGAAAATTCTATCATAATGTGTATGAGAATAGCACCCTAAAATGCTTTAAGTATAGAACATGTCTTCTGACAAAGCATATGAAATCAGTGCCCTTGAGTGGCCTTTTACTTTAAAATATATTCTCTAAGAAATATTGCTATATTGCTTTTTTTTTCCCCCTCCTTTTTCTAAAGAATCTTAAAGGAATATCAAAGATGGGCCAAGATTACCTCATAGCAGGGGATGGAATGGGGGAGTTTTGCATAAGAGTAACAATAAAAGTAGAAATCTGCCACATCACCAAAATGAGTTCTTTATCTAGCTCAGGATTAAAAATTATTGTTGGTAAATTGACCATAATTGAATGGTTCTTCTGTGATTACTCAAAAAACACAGTCTGTGTATGGAAACACAGACTCAGGTTTGCATTCATCTACTTGTTAAATGTGAGTCACCTGTGTTTTCTTTTGGATGCCTTTACAAAATCCTTATACTGTGAACTCCATCAGTGTTGGTAACCTGGATGTGCTTCTAGTGATCACTAGGTCTGAGAATGAGTTGCTCAGGATCTAACCTCAGTGCTGGACTAACAGAATGTTTTTCATACATTTGATTAATTTGCTTCAATATTGTGTAGCACTTGATTTGACAGACTTGTTAACTGGAAAAGGTATCTGAAATAATCTGGTGTCCTGTTTGAAGTGGGACTTAGGCCAACACTAGATTAGAACAGCCAAAGCTTTGTCTTGCTGAGTCTTGATACTCTCTAGGGGTGCATACTCCACAGTGTCATGCTGGAACGTTGACACTATGTCCATAGACAACAACATTAACAACATTCGTGGGCAACTTGCCCACAGGTGCTAACATTTGTGAACGACAGTTGTAGACCCTGGGGAAGTATGAGGGGAACAGACCCCAGAACGTGGCCAAGCTTACGTGGTTTTCTTAAATATCATCTTACCTTATCCTTGTACAGAGTACTGGGTGTGGTGGCACAGCTGGACTGACCCAGTTTGGGGATGAATTGGTTTTCTATTCCTCTACGTACACCTTTGTCTCTGTGACTTGCCTAAATCACAAGGACCAAGTTGCTAGAGCTGGTATTACTGCAAACTACACAATGTTTGAATTCTCTTGACAGGCAAATTGAAGAAACAAAGAGTGTCTTTGTACCTTCACAGCTGTTTAATGGCACACATTCCTGAATATTGTGAAAATGAAAAGTTTAGTCTTGGACAGCACAGTATTGGTACCAGATGAACACGTTTGCTGTACTGGCTGAGTTGTTTTGATATTAAGTCTATGGCTTTGATAACCAGAGAGAAACAATAAACATCTTCTTAAAGCTCCCATCGACTTCAGCATACTTTTAAGTTATGACCACTATTACTCCTTGATTTAGGAGTAATTTTCTATGACTTGTCTCAAATTATTTCTAATAGTCAAAGTCTAATCAAATACTGTTTTTACTTCCTGAAGGTGAATGTACTGATACACCTGCAGTGGGCTGGGACTCCAAAATTGAAAAATACCACATTCTAGTGAAGTTTAGTTTACAGTTGGTTGTTAAATAGCTTAAACAAGCCCATTAGACCTGTTGCTCACAATACACAGGGGTTTATCTTGTTTTGTCCTTGTTTGCATGTTGTTCTCTGCTAAAACCCATCTCTGTCCAAGATTGAGCATCATGAACTAATCATTACTATGATAAATGGATTAAGAAAAAGTGTTAGAAAACTGCCTTTGTTTACTTCATTTAAAAATTAGTCTTTTGTTACATTAACCTTAGACCAAATTGGCAAATTACAGTGTTTATGGTAGTGACTAATGGAGCTTGAGCAAACAAATACCAGTTGTAATTTGTGTTACTCTTGTTTTCCAAAACAACTTATTTTCAGTAATTACCATGATCTTCAAAGAACTTCAGAGTTACAAGAACTGAGTTCAAAGAAGCATGGCATCTATATTTAGACATGTACATATATCCAGTTTACATGTTTAAAAATGTGAATGTTAGCATCATATTGCTTATTAAAACTTACCTTTAAAGCCTAGCTGGATTTGTAAATGGCTGCCTATTTTGTTGAGTAGCCACACAGCTTAAATTTATGTCTAGGGAAATGAGTAACCAGCTTTGCTTTATCAACTCATGGAAAGAGTAAAACCAAAATGATTTAAAAAATATGTTGTTCTGGCTCTTATTTGGCTATGGAGAAAGCGCTTCAGAGATCTTTCAATAAATCTCACTCTGCTTTGCAAACTCTGTGAGCATTTCCCTTGGACACACACATGCTTTGCAGAAGAAGCTATAGCAGCTCATGTATGATTGCAGTTACTGTGAGCAGATACAGGCAATGGCCTAACAGACTGTGCTCCTAAACACTCTGTAGCATCAGAATATTTTAAAATTTTTTGTCACTTTGTGTGTACACAGATTTACCTCAGACCTTTTGAAGTCAAATGTGTAATGAGGAAGGAATATCCTGGTAATTCCAAGGGATTTTAAAATTTCATTAGCACTGCTTCTACTTTAGAGACCTATCCATGAGATGATACTTTTGCATTTCATCCTTCCCACAGACTCTATCTCAGATGTTTCCCAAACTTAATGAGTGCAGTTGCACTTTAAAAAAGTGTGGGGAAAGTAGGTAAGAGAGAAAAGAACAGGGAGGAATAGGCAATGGAGAACAAGTTGTCTGCTTGAGTGAAATAGAAAATGGAGAGTCAGTGAGGGGGAGAAATAAATCTTCCATATGGCAGGCTCAGCAGGCGGGAGGGCTCCTGCACCTCCGGTGCTGAACTGGTGTGAAGAAATTGAGTGGGAACTCCAAGATTAATAAGGCGAGTGTAGGAAAAACAGTCTGCATGGTGGGTTGGATGAAGTTTTTTGGAGAACTCTAGAAACAGCACCCAAGACACTTCAAAATAAAAACCTAAAATTAGACTTTTTAGATGCTTCAGGCACTTAAAAATTCAGGCCACTTATTTCTGAAGTGCTTATTCTTGAGCAACTCCCTCGAAAGAGAAAGTTCAGCACTCAGAAAAGTGGGCTGGAATATTATACAATGCAGAATTATATGGGTAACCTGAATTCAAAGCAGTGAGGCTTTATCAGCTTAATGCTGTGTTCAGGCTACAATTACCTCTTCTCAGTTGGCCCAGGTGCAGCATCACAGCTGTGTTGCTTGTAGGACCCAACTGAAGCATTGTAGGACCATACTTCATGGTCTGATGCCTCAGGATATATGTTTAGCAATTTATTAAGGTGACTGAAATAGCTGATGTTTTTACCTGATAAAGACACGGACTTGAGGTGTATACTTTTGTTCTCATTAAGCCATGAAAGCCCAGTAAGGAGAGTGCTTAGATACCTCTAAGAGGATATACCCAGTAAACTGTCTACTTAGTAATCCTGGTTTTGTAGCTGTAAAAGGCCTTTTGTTCTATTTATGTTGATGGCAGTTTTATTTATTTTAAAATTGCAGCACTGGTATAGAGTAAATACATTATTTTAAAATAAGATGGTTGCATAAAAATATATTCTTGATTCTAGGAATCAGGTAAAAGAAGTAATGAAGCAGGACAGTAGTTCATGCTAGAAAATATTGTTACAGTTCAGTGTTGGTGGTGAGAGGAGTGCAGCAATTTTTATTGTATCTTCTCATAAAAGCCTTAATGCAAACTTTGCTGTACAAGCTTCTGCTAGCACAGCTTAGTTCATTTAGAAGACAATTATCGACTGTCTCGGGAGGCATCTTTTGTTGGCATAGTCTCTATCATCAGTGGAAGGTATTGCTGTTACAGCTACCTACAGTTAATAGTTTAGACAGAATGCATGAGTATGTATGTAAAGTATATATGATGGTACTTGGGAAATGCTCATTGCCAAAAACTCCTTTCAGTGAAGTGGTTCATTTTTTAAAATTTGTTTTCACGTTTCACTTGTTAAAAAACAAGTCCTTTTCTTCTCCAATCACTCTTGCAAATGTGGTCAGCGCAAATCTTAATGGATAAAACATTTTTCACTAGCTTGACCTGGCCATATTAGTACTCTACACTTACATATTCCTTGAAAATCAACATGTTGCCTATTCAGAGTAGTGGAATTAACTGATATAAAATCAATGTGGGAGAGAAATGAAGCTTTTGGAATGAGCAACTCTGAATAAATATGTATTAATTGACTAATTTTCCAAAACAAGTTTAGTAGCTAACGCCAAAGTGGAAAAAAAGGGTAAAACCAGACTTTCTTTTCGGCTGCTATCCCTGTTTGTAAGAGAAAGTTTCATTTAAATTTAGGTGGGATTAGTTTAGCCACTACTTCTAATTTAGTACTACAAAGTGCATTCTCGTGAAAAGAAGATGGATCTTCCAAACACTTTAATGGCATATAAATGTAAATAATGACTGATCACAAGAAATTATTATTAATGTACAACACAGTATAAGAGAGTGCTTATAGAGTGATAGAGAGTAAAATAGTGATGATTTTGTGGAAACCTAAACTGAAATCTGGTTTTTGATTTATTAATATGTCATAGTCTGTTCCTCCTGTTATGAATAGGAGAACTAATTGAAAACTGGTCAGCTGCTATTTAGTGTATGTAACTACACCTAACCCTTGTGCTGTATGCTTTCGAGTCCATTTAAGTCATGACTTTTACAATGATCTGGAAGCATAAATAAATATCATACCATTTATATGTGGGGTAGATTCACATTCTTTCTGTTTACATACATTCCAGGCTGCTTCCATAAAATTTGTTCTTGCTTTAGAATAGGTCAGAACTACCAGATTAAGTGTGAATTCATCCACATTTATTACTAAATTTATTGGGTGTCACAGTATCTGCTAATACAATATTGTTATGCAGGACTGACGTCAGTTCAAGTGGTGATTTCCTGTGTCAGAGATCTGTTATCCTGATGTAGCTTTGTCACTCATGGGCAAACTTAGCCATTTTGGGGAGCAGGTGCGAGAGAGCCGTAGGCCATTAGTCAGACATCGCAATGAATCTCCTGTTGGACTCAAATCTGGAAAAATTGGAACACCTTGCACCTAAAAAATCCATGCTTATTCACAATCAGGCTGAGAATCTTATGGGGTTTATCTCATGGGACTACCTGTTGTTGTAGTCACTGATTAAAAGCAAAGTTAAGAAGCTGCCTCTTTCCTTATCTTCTAAAATAAACACAAAACTTACTTGAAGGGCAGGCATTGTGGCTGTTTCTTTTTTACTGCTCAAATTCCTTCCTGCTCTGAGAGATTTTATTTGGGGTGCTCAAGAAATATCTTATTCCATCTAGAGGACATGATCTGATAATAACTGATAGAGTTACTTTTAAGAGGTTTTCCTGCAAAGAATACTCCAGTTTCTTTCCAAATATGTGTTTGAAAGGTTCTTCTTATCATTTGGCCATTGAATATATTTACTTCTCCTCTTCTGCAGAATTGAATGATGTTCCTTTCTGTAGTATCTCCCAAATAACAATTTTTTCTCCTATTTGTACAATTACCTTTCTTGTTAGTTGTTCATACTAGCAAAGCACAAAACATAGGTAGGTGTGTTAGAAGCTGTTAGATAATTGGTGGAGTTTGGTGCAGTAGATGCTGTAAATTTGGTCTGTGTCCTCTGCTTTTTAGGGAAGGACAGATGGGAGATGGAGCTGCCAACTCCCTCTCAGAGGATCCAGATGCTGTTTGCACATATTTGCAGAGTCTGACTCTGCAAATCTGACCCTATGCACTTAACATTTCCTTATTGAACACTCGCTGCTTTTTGAGGTACATAATTCTGACTGCTTCCTTTTAAATATGATCTCAGAAACTTTTAAAGGAGGAGAGAATTTTCCTAGCCCCTCATTACCTGTTTGTGAGTGATAAGGAAAGGAAAATAATTTGCGGAACATGTGGATAATAAGGAAAGTGGCTTTCATAGCAACAGTAACTATGCAAAATTCTTGTTCATTCACCTTTCCTCAAGATTTTATTAGTAATTCAGATCACATAGCTACTCTGGATGAGCAAGCAAGCATTTGTTCGTGTCTTTGTTTTTCTCTTTTTTAGAATTTAAAATCTGGAGTCATTAGAAGCCAGTTTTTAGTGTTGTATCTTTCTTTTGTCCTTTACAGATAGTCTGTGTATCCTTTGAATATAAATGAGTTCTGAGCTAGAGACAGCATTCCCCAGAAAAGTGATGCTCATTAATGTCCTTTCATCTCAGCACGTCCATTTTCTTAGCATCTGGTTTCGGTTTTCATCATATAGATTGATGTCGTATCATCTGCTGAGTCATTTTGGGCAAGAAATATTTCGGGATTTTATCATTTTCTTGCTTTACATTAGGACAAAGCAAAAATATTTTATAGTTCTGTAGGCAAGCTACTCAACTTGCAAGATCAGCTAATAGTACCTAGTCTTGGGATACTAAAATTTGAATCTCTGGGGGAGGAAAGGAGAAACTGGATTGATGTGTACGTTCTAGGCTGATAGAGGGTTCATCACCTTCAGTCTCTCATTAGAGGTCTTCCATTTATGGGAAGAATTACTGGAAAAAAAAGGGCGTGATTTTTAACACCTCAGATGTGCCTTGAGCACCAGTCTCATGAGTATTGTGAAAGAGTGGAGTCCTCCTAACAGTAGAAGAACAAACAAGGAAAATGTGGATTTGCTGCTGAAATAGCTGGGTAATGTAGTGATGCAGATAAGGCTGAGGCTTTTGATCCTGGAGACAGGGTTCTGGGGGGTACAATAATCACTTGTAGTGGGAAAGGGCTAAGTCAGGGATCTCTTGAGAAAAATCTTGATCCATAAAAATGGAAGAGCAGATCCCAGTGACGGATCATGGGACAGCAATGTGCCCTTGTGGCCAGGAAGGCCAATGGAAGCTGTTTCTGGACAAGTGAAGGAGAAGGTGACTCGGAATAGCCAATGTGGCTTTACCATGGGTAAATCATGCTTTTTGAACTTTATTGCCCTCTGAGATGAAATGAAGATGGGAGATGATGGGAGACCAGTAGATATGATCAGCCTTTACTTTATGATCATTGTCTCCCAGAGCATCCTTGTGTCCATATTGGGGCATTTTGGCCTAGGTGGTTGGACTATGTGACGGCTGGAAAAATTCTAAAGGCAGCAGTCACCAAAATGATCAGAAATCTTGTGAGGAAAGGCTGAGGGAGCTGAAGAAAGCATGCATTCAGGAGACCTTACAGCAGCCTGCCGTTATCTGCAAGAAGGCTGTCAATAAGGTATCTCGTAGTCTGCTCTTTGCAGCAGTGCGTGGCAGGACAATGGGAGGCAACTGGCCTAAACTGAAATACATAATGTTTAGACCAGATAAGAAAACCAACTTCTTCCAGTGGGGAGGGTCAAGCAGTTCATCAAGGTGAACACAGAGGATGTGGGGTCTGTATCTTTAATGTTTTTTAAAATCCAACAGAGTAAAGCCCTGAACAACCTGATCTGATCTCATAGGAGACCCTGCTTTGAGCAGGTGATTAGACTTCAGACCTCCTGAAGTCCTTCCCAGTCTGATTCAAGCTTGAAATTGAGGAAGTGAGTTTTCCTGCACAGGCAGAGGACTGTTCCTAGCTTACTGCTTTCACCAGTAGAGCTACTTATAAAAGCTTAAATTTTGCAGTCTTCATTGTGGAGTGCCTGGCTGCATTGATTTCCAGTTATTTTATCTGGTAAACTTCTCTATGAGAACAGAGAATATTATCACACCAAAGTACCTATTGTGGTTATTCATATTTTATTCATTCTGATATCAAATGTGAGTTTTCCAGACATCTTGATAATTCTATACAGCTAAAAAACTGCACAAAAACAGATTATAAAAATTTGTGGGTTTTTTTTTTAATCAAAAAGTTTGAAGTAGCTGAATTCCTTATCTGTTCTTCTGATTCTCCACTCTTTAAACATGCCTATTTATTTATTTATTTATTTAAAGTTCTTAAGACCATTTAGTGCAAGGGGAGTCTGATATTTCTGTTTTGGAGATCATTTCTATTCTCCATGTAAGTATTGTGAAAGCTGTGATTTTTGCGTGTCAATTAGAGATGCAAGTTTATTGATTAGTGTCAAATGTGTTGGTATATTTTTTATTTGTTCCTTTAAACTTTAAGTCCATAAAAAACCTGCAGACATGGGGGTGGGACAGAAAAAAAAGACACTTGGGGAAAGACCAAAGCACACATACTGCAGGTAATCTTGGTTTGGAAAGTGTCTTACCTCACCTCTGAAGCTCACATTGATCTTGGATTTCATGCTCACGTGTACATTGTATGGAAGGAAAACTGTCTTTAGCATCTCAAAGTCTGATGTTGCTTATTCTAGAATAACTACACTAAAGCAGAAGTCAGTCTGGAATACAGTGACAGTGGCCAAATCTGGCTGGCACTGTGAATGGGTAACATCAGACAACCTCCAACCCTACACAAGCCTTGGTGTGAGAGACATGGCCAGTCCCTGTCACCATGAACAGTGTTTCAAATACTGCAGTTGTGTCAAGGTGACGTGGCCTGTGCTGATGGGGTGGGACTATTTCCCTCCCCTACAAGCAGTTTGCTTCCCTGTGAGTCTGGCAACAATCTAGTGCAAGCCATTCTTACTGTACTGGGACAGACCCTACCTATCATAGGTAGCCCTGAATATGAGGGGCTACCAAATGTCTTCCAGCACATATTGGTGTTCAAAAAAAATGGTTTGAAAAGCTTCCTCTACTGCAGCCATATCCTTTTTTTTTTTTTTTTTTTTTCCTTTCAACTAATTGTTACCCATTCCTGTATTCAAGCTTTCTCTTTATATTTCTAGATAAATAAGAATGAGATGCAGTTTTCAGGAGACAGAGCTACTGGGTTAGGTTCATCTGCAGGACAGCTTGTGGTGAAGCTCCTTTTGGATTTTAACAAACTGGCTTATTATTATGCTCAAAAAAAACCTTAGGGGAACTGAGTATTGTTGCTAAACTCTGATTTTTGTCTTGGGCCAGGAAGAGCAGTTGGATTTTATCATGCAGTTACTGTACTGTTGGGCATTCCACAATTACAGAGCATTAGTATGCACACAGGAGTACACAACGACTTTACAAGCATAAAATATTCAACATTTATGAAAGAGGCCTTTTCATAAATTTAAATACTAATTGGCTAGATACGTTCATGAAGACTAAGGAGTGGCAGCAGCGCACTATGTTCCCAATGAATCTCACTAATTAATATACTTGAGAGAATCTTTTATTCTTTTAATTTGCAGAATATAGAATAACGGTCTCTTAGCCAGAGGAAATGTGGCAGGCATGATTTGTTGTAAAAGTTGTTGACTTGCAGTTTCTCAGACACCTTAGCCATACATTTAAGAATATGTGTGACCCATTGGGTATGTAGTTAGGTGCCTTTGTGATCTACCTACAGTTTAAACTATGTTGTTCCCTTTTCATTTACTACACTACTTAGACATACATATGTCTGTGGGGCCAAATGGGATTCACCCAAGGGTGCTGAAGGACTAGGCAAGAAGTGCTCATCAGGCCACTTCACATCATTTATCAGCTTGTCCTGGCTAAAGTCCAGTTCCAGTGGACTGGAGATTAGCAAACATGATACCCATCTACAAGAATCGCTGGAAGGAAGATCTGGGGAATTAGAGGCCTGTCAGACTGACCTTAGTGCTGGGGAAGGTTATGAAGCAGATCATCTTGAGTGCCATCACATGGCACATACAGGACAATCGGGTGATCAGGCCTAGTGAGCATGGGTTTCTGAAAGGCAGGTCCTGCTTGACTAACCTCATCTCCTTCTCTGCCAAGGTGACCCACTTAATAGATGAGGGAAAGCCTGTGGATGTTGTCTACATGAACTTTAGTAAATCTTTTGACGTTGTTTTCCACAGCATTGTCCTGGAGAAACTGGCTGCTCATGGCTTGGATGGGCATATGCTTCACTGGATTAAAAAGTTGCCTGCATGGTCGGGCCCAAAGAGTTGTTGTGTATGGAGTTAAATCAGTTTGTCAGACAGTTACAAGTGCTGTTCCCCAGGGCTCAGTATTGGGGCCTGTTCTCTTTAATATCTTTATCAATGATCTAGATGAGGGGATCGAGGGCACCCTCAGCAAGTTTGCAGATGACACCAAGTTAGCCAGGTGTGTTGATCTGGTTGAAGGTAGGGAGGTTCTACAGAAGGATCTGGACAGGCTGGATTGATGCACCAAGGCCAGTGGTATGAGATTCAAGAAGGCCAAGTGTCAGGTCCTGCACTTGGATCACAGCAACCCCCTGCAATGTTGCAGGCTTGGGGAAGAGTGGTTGGAAAGCTGCCCTGTGAAAAAGGACCTGGGGTTGCTGGTTGCAGGCAGATAATTATGAGTTGTCAGTGTGCCCAGGTGGCCAAGAAGGCCAAGAACATCCTGGATTGTACCAGAAATAGTGGCCAGCAGGACTAGGGAAGTGAACATCGCCCTGTACTTGGCGCTGGTGAGGCTGCACCTCAAATACTGTGTTCAGTTTTGGGCCTCTCACTACAAGTAAGATATTGAGGTGCTGGAGCATGTCCGAAGAAGAGTGATGAAGCTGGCGAAGGGTCTAGTGGAAGTCTTCTGAGGAGTGGCGGAGGGAACTGGGGTTGTTTAGCCTGGAGAAGAGGAGGCTGAGGGGAGACCTAATTGCTCTCTACAACTACCTGAAAGGAGTTTGTAGTGAGGTGGGTGTCAATCTGTTCTCCCAAATAAAAGGCAGTAAGACAAGAGGAAATAGCCTCAAGTTGTGCCAGGGGACATTTAGATTGTGTTTTACGAAAAATTTCTTCACTGCAAGGGTTACCAAGCACTGGAACAGGCTACCCAGGGAAGTGGTTAAATCACCATCCCAGGAGGTATTTAAATGATGTGTAGATGTGGTGGTGCTTAGGGACATGATTTAGTGGCAACCTGGTTGAACTTGATAATATGATTCATTTGTATCTAAAACAGTGCCAAGATTGGACGTTCAAGAGTTTGCCAAGTTTCTGATATTCTTGCTCTGAGTAAGACTTAGAGACAATAGGTCCTCTGTATAGTCATTATTTGAAAACATACAACTGAGATGTACTAAGAAAATTAAATGATGTTTTGAGAAATTGGTTTAAGTTGTTATTTAATTTGTAGAATGAAATGTTGTGTAAGAACAAGAAACTCTCATTTTAATAAAACATGGGACCCTGATTGTTCACAAGAGATGACTTCCCAATGTAACTGCTAACATTACCATTAGCTGAGTATTGAAAACTGCTGGGTTCTCGGAGAGAAGCTGTCACCAGTGTGAACCCTGAGAAAATGCTGAATGACACCACTGCTGACTCTAAGCTAACAGTAAGTCCTCTAGTGGTGTGCCCTAAACTCATCTCTAGTAGAAAGAGATGAATCCCTGTGGAGTTGCAGCTACATAATCCACAGCTGAGTTGGATTTGATAGTTTTCAGTTAAGGTAAAACAACTTTCTTGCGTTATCTGACACTGATCTAAATGTGTATTGATTCATTATGGGATTTTTTTAATCAACATTAAATATGCACATTCCAAACCTGTCAGATAGAAGAAGATAATAGCAGTTAAAGATAAACCTTATGACTTATTAGCAGTGGATTCATTGTCTTCTGGAAAACAAACCAAGCCAAGTAAGTCAAGTAGTTTGGCCTTTTTTACATTGTGTTACAGATGGGATTGTAATTCATCATGAGTAGAACATATGAGAGTTAAGATAGGTAATTGAGTGAGTAAGGGCTCAGCTCTAACCCTACAGTTGTCTCTTGCAAGAGAGGAAGAATATGTTTTTCCATGACATGGTTATTCTGAAGGATTGGCCTTTTACAAGAGAATATACCTGGTGGAGAAGCCTATTCTTAGGAATAGCATGTTCTTTGGGATAGCATGTCCTTATGAAACTTGATTGTAACTAACCTGCCATAAGCTCCATTAATAAAGGTGGACTAGGTTCAGCTCAGTGACTCTGTGTTCACTGAACAGGGTTCCAGCACTTGATGGTCTTTTACAAACCCTATCTCCCTCGCTATTTTACCCTCATAAACACCATCAATTTAATTTTCTTATTTCGTTTACCAGAGACAGAAAAAGCATAAGTGTTTTCTTTTGGATAGTTTGCCAAATTATTCTTCATGGCAAATTCCCCCCCCCCCCCCACTGGCAAGAGCAACATGCTGCCAGTAAAAAAAAAATTATTTTTGTTGGGGGGGGGGGGATATGTTAAATTGCAAGGACAACTTGCAAACAGGATGTTTAGTTTTTAAGCATGAATAGTGAAACTGTCTTAGATGGGGAGAGAAGAAAAATTCTGTATTACAACTTGTATTACTTGGCAAAGAAAGGCTGAGAGATGATTTCATATGGTGGAAATCATATGTGTGAGGGATGCATAATTCATCTGAATAAACCACAAGTCAATAAGCTCTGCTTGGCTACAGGAAGAGACATCCAATCACAGAGGTAAAGGTGTTGGAGACAAGGAGTGGGCAGCCCTGCAGGATGAAGAATGTAGGGTCAGTGAAGCGCCAGTACAAGAAAAAAGCAGCAAAAGGGTAGGAGTGCAATGAAATAAGAAAGGAGCTCAGGGAGTGAGAAGAGGAGCTATCAAAAAAAATTAATGTGATAGGAGCTTGAATAATGATGCAGTATATCAGAAAAGCTCTGTCTTGTGCTATAATCCAGTGTTCTGTTACTAAAATGAGCCAGTGTGCTTCTGACACTTGTTCTGTTGAAGCATTCCTGTCAATCACATTTGGTATTAAGACGTTTTTAATTTTAAAGAACAGGGAGAGAATATCTAGCTAATTTACTTTACTAGTAAAAATACAGAAATCTCATTACCAATATACTGCTAAGAAGTGCTTTCCATCAGTTATAATCTTGTAAGGGGGAAATGGTGGAAACATTCAGCATGTTTTAGGTACCCACCCACTCATAGACGTGATACTTTCCCCTTTTCTACTGTCAGGATGACTTATGTGTGAATAAGATGTAAAAATAGAGAAGAAAAAAACCCAACTATATATAATTTGATTTTGAGTTGCTAGAGACTTCAGTGGGATCATGTTTTTCTAACCAGTGCATATAGTATATGTGAATGCAAAACTATGTATAGTGGCATCTAACCTCATACACCTAAGATGTATCTGTTGCTTAACAGTACAACTAATGTTTCAGTTCATGTTCATAAGCTGCCTGTAAATTAGTATGGTATCTCTGTGCTCTGAAAGATAGGGGAGGCACAGTATGGTGGGTTTGTGTTTAGCTTTGTGGGTTTTAGCACAATGTATATAGATTTTTAACTGTTTCCTTTAGCAAAGATAGAACAAATGTTATTTCTACAAACAGGACAGATAGTTAATATTTGCAATTGTTCTTATTTTCTAGGGGTTATAGTCCATGATCTTCATGTTCATCTGCTTAGTGAAGTAAGTTCCCTTAAAAACATCTGCAGTCATCTACAGCTTTCTTGTGGTATTTATACCACTGAAACTTCCTAGGTCTTCAGTTAGCTTGCTGGTTTGTTTTTTTTTCTTAAGGCAGAAGCATAAGCAAAATTAAATGTATATGCATGTTGCTATTATTTATACCATCAGCCTTGAGATGTGATTTTGATATGTGTTCTTCCCAAAAATCAAGCCAACAACATGCCTGTTTAGGGAGGGAAGCTGTGGTTTTAAATCCAAATTACAAACCAGTGTCCAGGTCAGTTGGCTTCCTCCATCCCACACTTTCCTGCAGAGGCCCTGTGTAACCCCAGGGCAACAACAGCATGATGTGCCAGGAGCCAGGCACTGAAAACACTTTTAGAAGGCTGTATAACAGTGCCACCAGGTGATAGCATAAAATCTAGGGTTTGATGCTAGAGTAATTCAGTTCAGCACTTATTTGTGGATCAACTCTGTTGTAAAGCATAAAGCATAGTTTTCCTCCCTAGGCTAGGGAAGTATGGAGATCCTCATAAATAACTAACCTGTCTTTGCCAGAAGATCCATCATAATGAGTGTCTGTGTATTGAGGGTTTATTGGAGGGGAGTTGAGGGGGAAGAGTGGGCTGCTTTTGGGATTCTTTGCACTTTTTGTGGGTTTCAGGGAGGCACATTCAGGTTATGGCAGGAGGATCTGAGCTTGTTACTTCTGATATAGCACAGATTAGGAATAATCATAACAATACTCTAACAAATACCAGTCTAATGTTATTTATGTGAAACTCTGAGGCATATGGGATATATGTGTTAATTATTGATGCCAGTTTGAATATAGGTTATATAGCATCATGTAATGCTATTTGAAAGGAAATTTAATTTATATGTGACATCTGTGATGATCCTGCTGGAGGGAAAATTGCTAGAAATGTGATCCTATCCTAGTGGGGAAATTCAAATTGATAAAAGAAGACATTTGCAACTCTGAGGAGTTTGTTAACTAACTAGTGTTAGTTGTTTGCTAACACTCTAGACATATTAACATAATGGGAGAACTGTTGTCATTCAGTCTATCATCACAGCAAAAGAAAATTGAATAAACAGGAGTCCTTTATAACACAATATATTCAGGAAACTCTGATAAAGGTAATACAGAATGATTAAAGTTTTTAAATAATTTCTTCTTTAGCTATACACGTTTGTTATTAAAAACAGGGTCTTCAAGTGTAATTGGA
Organism: Megaceryle maxima; assembly: GCA_024605025.1. Classification (NCBI taxonomy): domain Eukaryota; kingdom Metazoa; phylum Chordata; class Aves; order Coraciiformes; family Cerylidae; genus Megaceryle; species Megaceryle maxima. Next base: position 28,651 of record JANHGN010008066.1, on the reverse strand, counting down.
TTTCTTTGCTTAAAGTAACCTGCCCACCATGCATATCCCACACAAGAAAATGCTACAAATTGCTGAATTAGTGGATGATTGGAAAACCATTGTGTTTTCATTTTAATACCTGTATTCCCTCTATGAGAGCTTCTTGTTTCCTGGGGTGTAAGGATGTGAAGAAATGGAGAACAAGTTTTCCTACTCAGAAGTTATGCTCCTTAATCAGGAGAGGGAGGGATGATGATGTTTGCCTTCCCCACCCCCTCATCAGCTTTACATTCACAGCAAACAACTGATGGAGAATTACACCTTCTGTAAGCTTCTATAAACTCTATAATTTGTGCTACATGTCTTAAAGTTTGTGGGAGTTCCTAACTCCCATTTTGTTATTTTCTGTGATGTCAGAGTGGATCTTTCTTCACTTGAAAAAGTGGAATTGTGTTCAAGATAAAGACATTCTAAAACTTCTTCTCTTAGCAAATGCAACTTGATAGAAGCACACTTTGTAAACAGTTTTAAGTTGTTGATGTGTGGAAGGTTTCAATATTCTTTTATCTTCTTGTATTTGGTGTCTTGATCAAAGCCATCTTCATGAAAATAGTTTTGGTCTGTTTAGGCTGTAATTCAACAAACCATTGTAATCCCTTTGCCATCAATACTGCATGAACAGGTTCAGCACAGGAGGCTGGTTTGAAAACACTTTCCCTGGTTGTAGATACCTGGGTTTGCATATGAGGTGATACAGTGAGCCAAGGGGATCACAGACGTTAAGATGCAGTTCAGATCAGTTTTTAAATGGTTGTGAGGTCTGCAGATAGAGGAGTTTTGTGTGATGATACAAAATGAGCAGAAGTGAGGTGATGAGGGATCTGTGATCTCTAAGCATGCACAAGGAGATGAATAATGGAAAGACTAATTTATTTATTTTTTCTTTAAAAAAGATAAAGTGTGTGTCATATTTTTTATAGATATCTTTGCAGCCACCACAAAGATTCTGACTGGGTGCAAAAGCACACAGAACCTGCCTGAAAAGATTTGTAACCTTTAAAACTAATATGCAAACATCCCAGGGTTGTTTTTGTGAATGATTTCTTGCTGGATATTTTCGTCCTGCTTTCTCTCTTAATTTTGTGCTCCAGATGAGATCATTCCTATTAGCCTATGGAGTTCATGTAGGACAGGCAATTGTGGTAGTGCACTGTGGAAGTGACCTGTATGGTGACTGATTCTTCCTAGCATTTTTAAGGGCACATTGTGTTCATCAAGCTTTCTTCTTGACATACTATGTGGATGACTTTCTCAGACATAGATCAGGCACAAATCTGGCTCTTTTTTGATACTGCACAGCTCCCAAATAGCATTAATGGGGCCAATTTGGTAATAAACACCGCTAGTGACATCTATCAACTAGATTGAATTAATCAGATCCTTATCACAGTAGTTGAGAATATAATTGCTCCTTGATGTGAATTCTGGACCTCCAGTTACACAATCAAAGTGGCACTTTCCCTCAAAGATGTCTTCAGATGGTATTTACACGCCTACATCCCTAGCACTGCCTGGTTTCACTCATTTCTCAGCAGGGCTGTTTGAATTGTGTGTTAAGCTTAGATTTGGCACTTCCAGTATGTTTTGGGGAGACTTTATGAATACAGTGTTGTGCCTAAAATACAGTGTTGTGACAGAGCTTTTATTTTGCTAAGTTTGTTTTACCATGTTAATCATTCAATTTTATATGAGATGTTAGCTGTATAATAATTCTAAGGAAACAAATGTTACAGGGTATTTTAAATAAATCTATGCCTTAGGCTTCTAGAAACATAGTAAATAACTTACTCATTGTATTTTTTTCTTTTAAAATCTGTATACAGTAGTAGTAATTTATAATATAACATTAACTGTTGGTGAGATATATATGGTTTGAGAATCTCACAGTTTCACAATGTAGAACTACAAGTGTTTTTGTTGTTGTTCATTGATATATCGTATCTTGCATTCATAGACTGGGATGATTTTGAACTTTAAGAGCACTGGTGACTATTTTCTTATTCCATGCTAGAGTAAGTCTGAGTTTTTCTTTAAAATAATATTGACAAAACCAGCAGGCCTTGAAAGAACAAGGGGAAAAAAAAAGTAACTTGACCCCAACCAAAATCCAAGCAGCCTGTTCTTTCTCTCTGGCAAAATGAGTGCTTGATGACTTGTCTCCATCAGGCTGCTTTTATCTTCTGTGGTAATGGGACAGGGAAGAGAGGGCCTGTGGCATGTGGATAAGGGAAGGCCTGGATGAGGAGTTTGGTGCAAAGGCAGGAGAGCAGCACTGAGTGGACGTGCCTAGGAGGCAGCAGGACAATCTGGCTCTCGCAGAGCTGTTCAACATCACTTCACTTTTCAGTGCTACAGTTTCTGGAAGACTTCATTGGCTTCAACAGTGGTGCAGTCAGCTGAGAGAAGGCTGTTGAAGCCAACCATGCTGGGAAAATTGGTACAAAACTGCACTTCTGCTAGGCCTAGCAGAGCTAAGAAAAATCCACTGGATTTAGCTGACTATGCAGAGCCATTTGTGTGTCCGTGTTAGTTGCCTTGTATGCCTCTAAGTTGCCTTGGTTTTGCAGGATGCTCACTCTGGGAACCACAAAGTGGTCAGGCTGTCCACAGCTCTTGGGAGCAACAGCAGTAGCATTGCCCTTGAGTTAATAAGCAGTGCTGGCTCTTCTTGTGATTTTATTATTTTATTATTTATTTTTTAGCCAATTTCAGATACATTGCAAGGTAATGGATATGTTGATTTCTATTTTCCCTAGATAAATGGAGAACGAATTAAACATATTTCTTCTTTCAAATAAGATAGCTGAGGAAATTAAAAGTATCACCTTACTTAGGTTTTATCATGTGCACGATTGCCTTGGGCAGTAGCTTCTTATTGTCTTGTTATCTTAATCCATTGAAGTATTCAGCTGCTGCTTTCTTGTAGTCTGAATGAAGGCTGTTAGCATACCCACAGAGTTTAAGAACTGTCATTGCCTAGAGACAAGATCTAATGTTGTCTAGAGATCAAAGCCTTGATTGACGGCAGCCATTCACACCATCTCAAGTTGAGATACCTTCTTGTCAGTTAGTCTATCCAAATGAACAGGTTTAATATCTTTTCTGTTAACCTATGTGATCCTACATCTGCACTCACCCCTGGACTGGGAAACAGCTGAACTGTTTCACCAGCAGTACTGAATCTCTGGAAGGTTTATGCCAGGACTGTCATCTGGGCCTATCACTGGTACCAGTAAGGACTCTTTGGTCCCATGCTGTGGAGGAACAGGTGTCTGTGGGCATGGAACTGACTGACAGATCCTGTGTTGTATGTTTGCAGTGTTTTATAAATAAAATAAACGGCTTCACATTTATAAAGTTAAAGTGCATGGATTAAGAATTATTGTAGTACCATCATCTGGATGTCCCATGTGCCAGGTGAATGCAACGCTAGTATCATGACATCTGTTACCACAAGAAGCTTGTTTACACTTGAATACTGTTCAAAAAGAAAAATTCCTTATTACTTTTCTGAACAATGGAATTTGTGTGTTATGTTTTCTGTTCTTAGCTTGTTTTCTATATGATTACAAAAGGTCAATTACAAAGATATCTTCATTTCAGTGTAGTAAAAGCTAATGTCACCTCCTGAGCCTGGGGGTGTGGCTTATAATATTAGTAGGAGTGGTTGTGGTGTGGTAAGGAATATGGGAAAAAAAATGCCTAAGTCCGGGATAGGTAAAAATAGAAGTAAAGATCAGAAGAGTAAAGAAAAAAAGGTGGAAGAGATGAAGAGCAAACTGAGTAAAACTCATACTCCAGGGCCTCAGATGCCTAGTATAAACTGAATCTATAGAACTTACTGTTAAAGCAGGTTTATATATATTTCTTATGTTTTTGGGTATGCTTAATCAAATAAGAACATAAATCTTTTTTCTTGGTAAAGACACAAGATCATGTCTTAGGTGTCCAATCTGTAAGGTCAGTGTCTTAAAGACAGTTCCTCTATTAAATTTGTAGGCTGTAACAGTGATTACATGATTTCATGGGACCAGATAGGATGCATCTGAAGGTGCTGTGAGAGTGGTCAATTGTAAGGCCTCTCTATCATCTTTGAAAGCTCATGCAGATCAGGTTGGCTCCTGAGGACTGGGCTCATGGGAGACATATCCAGAGTAGCTTGAAGTCCTGCTGGCCACATGGCTGGGCCAACATGAAACCTGGTGCCTGCAGGAAGGCATGGCCAAGAGACTCGGTATTTTGTTGGTGCTGCTCTACTTAGAGTACTCTCAGCACCAGTGAATTCAGCATCAGCGCTGCCCCCATCAGCAAAGGGCAGAAACAGAAAAGTTTTATAGGTCTAATAATGAAAAGAAATTTACTGCTGAGACTGGGAGCAGTCAGAGTTTGGGGGAGAGTAATGTCACATGAAGCAGCTATCTAGCAAATGACAAACTGTATTTTGGATTTCTCTTTGTGTTTCTGAATCTGGTAATTCGTCTTGTGGCTTTAGGCGATGATTGCAGCTGGTAAATAATGTGACATAGAGAAGTTTAAACTACATAATGTGAGTAAATAAAAATTAATACATAAAACTGCATAATAGAAAGCCATAATGCAGTATCCTGAAGTTTGGTTGATTTTACTATTTTTATATAGCAAAAATGCTCCTGACTCTTCCTTAGATAAATGAATAACCCGGATTTTGAAGTTGGATTTTTACTTTAACACCGTCAGTTGTCATTCTCTATAATAGTCCTGTTTTCAAATCCAAAGCCATCTGAAATTTATTAGAAGAAATTAGGATAGTATACCTGCCCAACATTAAATAGTCCATTTGAAGAGTAAATACTTCCCTTTTCTTTTTATTATTTTTTTTCCTTTCTCAAATAGACTTTCTAGAGATATGTGACACATATCATTTTTTTCCCAAACAATAAGCACTAACCTAGCAAACAGAAAAGAATTCTAAAAAGGGGATAGAAAAACTCATTCCAGGAGGTTGGAGTTGTGCAGATGAGATTTATACAGAGTTTAAGTGTTGGCCAGCGAGTTCATTCACATTTCTTAGATGTTGATTTAGACTGACTCTAAAGCGTACAAGATATAATCTGAATATTTAATATAAACACACTAAGTCTTTGGGATTCTCCCTACTTGCTCATTCAAATAAGAATCTGAAATACATATGGAAGAGAATGTTTTGGTTTATTTATGATGCATACTGTCTAGACAACTGGCTTTATAAAAAAGGAATATTTTCTTGTTCTTTTTCTAAACATATGAAGAAGTTTGGTCCTGGAGCTACTTGTTAAACAAGGGAACCAGGGTAGCTCATCTGTAAATTATGTAGCTGATACTGCAATGTGTGTAAATTATATTGGAGTGCAAGCAGGAAACAGATTTTTGGCTTTCAACACAGGGCTAAATATGAGTGTAGACTGCTAACTAGGTGCACATACAGGGTATGCAGTCTTGTTTCAAAGAAAAGCAGATGTGCAGCTCTTTCTGCAGACTTCTGCAGTTTAAAACATGCCAGAAATGTATGTGGCTCTCTTACTTTCTGGGGACAAGTTTGCCAGTATTCAGGTGAGAGATATAGTGCTATACATGACCAGAAACTTCAGACCAGATTTAAGAGGGATTTAAGTCATACAGACACTATGGTAGACCTTTGCAAAGGACTGAATATCTTCTGTTCTCTCAAAAGCGTCAGGATGAAAACCCAAACTCAGTTAAATTGATAGAAGAATTATGTTGATTTCAGGAAATTAGGTTTTCAACTTCAGAGTTTTATCTTGTGCGCGTCAAAATGAATGAGTAATGCCATTGATTAGAGTGAGATCAAGAATGAGTCACTAACCCTCTGTAGTCACTAATGCTAAAATATAGATATCTTTTTAGGACCTTTTAGGTTCTTTTTCACATGAACTTCAAATAAATTATGATAAATGTCTATATAAATAACCTTGGTAACTTCAAAAGGGAACAGTTTTCTGCCCTCAGGAATGTCCATGGCAGGTACAATTGATGTATTACTAAGCAGAATGTATGTTTTGGGGGGCTGTTTCTTGAGTTTTGTTTTGTTTTGGTTTGGTTTGTTTTTTTTCTTTTTATGAGGCATCAGCTGTTTACTAAAGACTAATTAGAAAAAATTTGTCAGCATTTGTAGATTTGTTCCTTTCATGATTCAAGAGATAAGCCTGCTTTGTTCTTTCTCATTTCCCTCTCTAATGAAGTGTTTCTTAATAAGCTACTAATTAAAATCTTCTGCACCCATATTTGATGACAGTTAATTTGGGACAGAGAGCATTTCTTACTGAATCTGTTTCTGTTGTGAGTGTATCTTGCAAATAGATTGGCCCAAGGGTATATTTAGATGTATCTTGCTTTATAAATGCACATATATGTGCCAGATCAGATTGTAATGAAGGGTCATTATCCAACATCCAGGAGTGTCCCAATTCAGAGTCCTGGTTGCTTGCAGCCTTAGAAAGTTCTCTGTGCTGCTGTGGTCTTCAGGTGTCTGAAAGTCCCTGCTCCAAGAGCTGAGACTCTGCTGGCCTGAAACTTTTAACTAAGGTGCAGAAAGACATTTATATCATCATACCGGTGCTTGGAGTTGACTCAGTATTTGTGCTGATGCTGGCATAATGTATTTCTGGAAGGAGAAATAAACATAATTTCCAGAAAAAAGGGAGTAGGATTATGTCTTGTCTATGTGTCCAGTTAGTGTGGCTGGCTTTGCTTACAGCTGGTGTAAGTCAAAGCCAAATAACATATTTAATATGGAAGAAAAGATCTCTAGCCTTGATTTCATGAGCTGAACCATTACTTGGATTTGCAGTGTTTGCTTGTAGATCTTCTTTGATTATTCCTGATTTGCATCCAGGAATATGTCCAGTTGTGTCAGGAAGATTTGATTCAATTAAGTAACTGATCTTTCAGGATGCTCTTTATACTCAGATGCTAATCACTCTGAAATTTGAATATGACAGGCAGAGAGTGTGTACCCAGACGATCCATTTACATGATGCACATCAAGTTTTCCTCCATATTTTGTGCTGGAAGGCCTGATGCCCTGCCAGCATAGGGAGGACGCAGGGATTTTCCCCCTGTGGTCAATGTTGGGCTGAAAGGTAAGAGGACCCTGCCTTTCACTTTGAAAGAGCCAAACCTGTTCCCTTGTTACATGGTCAATACCTGGCAGATGACTGAAATGCATGGAGGCTGGTGGCAAGGGAGGATGAAGAGCAGGTGTGGGGTTGCCCCTGCTGCCTCCTGGCTGGTGGCTCCCTGGAAGGAGCTCTTCAGCTAAAAAGCATTGCCATGAACTATTTTTCCATCAGTTGGGCCTTTCATATAAAAAGGTAGAACACAGGGGAAATTATTTTTTTTAATTGCAAAGCTTTGTTTTCCTGATAGGTTAGTACTGTTACAGACCAGGTTTAATGAAGATTTCAGCATTTTCATTGGCTGCAGCAACAAAATAAAATATTATTATATTATCCTCCTCTCTACCTGGACCTGGCAGGCAGCTTGCTCTGTTGGAGGAACCCTGAAGGATTAAATGTGGCTCTTGAATGTGGCTTGAATTGATCACTTAGAAAAATATTATGCTTATAAAATTCTATTCAGAGAGAATAAGACTGTCATAAGAGTTGTCTTTATCACAGATTTAACTTTAGGGAAGTGAAGTGTGAGTGGTTGGAAGAAGTTCAGTGTCCATCAGCTGAGTGCAGACAAAATCACCTGGTTGCTGTTTTGCAGGGAAACTTCCTCCTCCAGAGAGGCCTGGAGGAAAATAGGAAGGAAGATCATGGGCCACTCAGCTGTAAAACCCTCTGCTTTTGTCGTTTCACTGACTTTGGTTACTGTTTGTAAAAAGCATGGGGAAATGAGTCTGGGATTTGGCTTCAGTGACACAGGTGGATGCATTAGTGATAGTTTGTAAAATTTCAGTGGAGTTTGACTACAGGAAAATAACATCAGTGAGTAGTGCTGATCTTGTCAGCCTCCTCAGACTACAGATGGTAGGTACTTCTATAGCAAATCATATGCAGATATAGTTGGCAATCAGGTGGAGTCCTAGCAGGCAGCATATACCTAGCAGGTGACTTCTCAAGTAATGCAGACATATTGTAAAAGACTTCCTCAATACCTCTTCAAAACCCCTTCTGTGTCACTGCTGCTAGTTTTTGTGTAGATCTCATTTCTTCAATATCTTCAGCAATACAGCTCATGACTCTTTTCCACCTCACATGTATTGAAGCACCCATAGCTTCAATCACTGCTGTCTGCCTTTGGGGACATGGTGGTGGAGCAGCTTCTTCCTCACTGCATGTCCCAGGAGGTGTCAGTGTGGAGCCTCATAGCCTTGCTGGTGGCTCTGCACATACACAACTTCCCTGCTCAGTCAGTGTTTCTTGCCATGAGCATTTCTCCTTTGGGCCTTTTGCTTCCTCTTACGTACAACGGGAAATACAAACTGACGGGTGTCAGTCTTGTGGATCTCCTGAGGCATAAGGCAGCATTCAGAGCAGGTTGACACCATCAAGGGTTCTGCTTAGGGGGTGCTCGTTGCTGTTGACTGCAGCTATTCTCTGTTCTGAGACACCAGTGGGGGCAAATTCCTGTCTGTGTATATACCAGCTCTTTTTACAATTATTTTTTCCATTATTCCTTTGTATTTGTTAGACAGATTCAATTTCTCACCCTGAATTTTTTAGCAGCAACAGTAGTATTGACGTGTGCTGTGGTTCACACCCTGAAGGCACATGAATACTGAATAAGAATATGACTTACCCTTCATGCTTCCAGGGTTTGAAGTATCTGCCCCCACATACCCTGCTTGTTTCTCTTATGTCCTGCCAGATTATTTCTGATGCTACTTCCTGACTTGTCTGGTGATCCTTAGTGTACTGCTTCACTTCATTTCATTAGGAACATTGTTATTTTAGGAGAATCATGTCCCTTCAGATTAGTCATTTAGAGTGTACTGGAGAGACATATGTTTGTATGTGTATATATATACTGGTGTTTATATTTTAAACTCTTTATCTTCAAAAGCCATGTAGAAATAAAAAAAATAATTTTAAAAAAAATAGTGTTTTGTAGAAGGCACAGAGAATGACTCATTAGAAGACGTTGCCACCATTTTCACTCTGGAAAGTAAATAGGTCCATGAAGACAAGATAACATCAGAAAATGTCCTCATATGAGGTGATGATGATGCCTTCAGGTGAGTTTGGTTCCAATCAAAAAACTGCAGAACACTTCAGGAGTCAATAAGATTTCATTATCATAAATCATTCTTCCAAGTTTCTGTCTGACTGCATCTTTCTAACCTCTTCCCCTTCTTTCTGGTGCTGTGTAAGCTGCTAAATCCTAGTTAGGAATGGGTGTGTTCTGCTGACATCTGTTTTCTTCCAGAAAGTGGAGTCAGTACAGAATCAAGCCACAAACATGCTCATGGCAAAAATTAGTTCAGATCAACTCTATGGAAACTAAGCATAAATCAGTACAAAATGTGTCAGTGTACAAGTAGTAGATGATTCTGTAAGTAGTAGTCACACATCTGTGTTTTAGCATGTCAGGGATGGGTCAGAACTAGAGCACCCATGTTGTGCCTTGCTTCTCCCCTTGGAGCCTTCTCTTCCATGAAGTGATGTTCTTCTGGGTTTCTTCATCTACACCACCTCATACCCATCCCTTCCAACGTGCATTTGGGTGCCTCAAGCTGGTGACTTGACCCCTATCCTGTGTCTGGGGGAAGGATGGGCCAGCTGGAGGGTCACTTGTCAGGAGGCACTTGGTACCTGTTAGCGTTTTCTCTCCATGCTTTGCCTGCAGCCGGCCGTACCACCACTGCCAGCACACCCATCATTACAAGGAAACTGCTTCACCAAAAATGCTTGTACCATAAATAAGAGGTTTACTACATTATGCTGGACTCAGAGGAATGATCTTCTTTCTCTTAAAAAGAAGAATGAAGCAGGACAATGCAATTTTTGGTGTTAGTTTTATACTGCAGGATGGCAAGATTAAAAAAGAATTTTATGAATTCTAGGGTTTGTTTTTTTTTTTTTTTAAAAGAGCTATGTGGAAAATTTCAGAGATTTGAATTTAATTTATTACTCAGTTGTAAGTGTGCAGGAGATCCAAACTTTTCTCTTCAGAAAAATTGCCAGGAAGTGGCATCTTTAACGGACCTTTTTTGGATGAAAGAAGACAATGTTATGCATCTTTCACTAAAAAGTTGACCTATGCTTTATGGCTCCTTTTATGTCAATTTTAGTGTTTTACAAAATGTGCCTAAACATAATTTATCCTTAAAAAATTGGGAAATGGTGCAATATATGTGCCTGCAAAAGCAGTTTGTAGCCTGCCCTGTCAGCAAGTCCACTGACAACAATTTTAATGGTCTTTTAATAAAGATCAAGCAACACTGTGTTTGATTTATTATCGCAGGGGGTTTTGACTGGTAAACAAGACAACATCAGTTCAATATTGCTAACTCCATTCTCTGATTTCTTTTTATTTTTGAGCTGGCTCAGCATTTGTTGCATTTCCAAGAAACAAATTAAATTCTTTACCAATAACTCTGTGCATGTATACAAGAAAATATTTTTTTTCTGTGGTTCTCACAAAAAGTGGGAACTAATTTTGCTGTTAAGAGAACTTGGTTATTAATTCCAGAACATACATTCCTTCATACGATTTCAAAGATAGAGATGAAAGTTCTGATCTTTATAAAGAAAAGAATTTTATAATTTAAATTCCTAATGTCAGAAAAATGCTTTCTATTTTTCTTTGAAATGTACAGTTAGTTAAATGTCTCACTGACTTCAACAGGGCTAATACAAACTCGAGTCAGTTATTTTAGTTGCAGATCTGTGTATGTGCATTCATAGCCTTATGTAAAAATGTTCTGGTGAATTTATTTAGGTTGTATGATTAAATAAATGAAGGAATTTTTACCTTGCTGTGAAAATGAAAAGATATTTTCCAATTAGTAATTCTCAGAAGTCTGTTAAAACTGCAGAGACAGAATTGCTGCTGATTAATGAAGTTGCAGTTGATTCACTGATCTATCTAGTGCAGGAAGGAGTGGGCAGGATACACACAGCCTTTTGGCTACAGCAACCACAGTTCTGGCATGATGCTGATAGAGATTCCTCAGCTGTGAGGAGCAGGAATGAACATTACATTGGGCTGCATTCTTTTTGTGCATATAATTTACCATCTTTCCTCATTCATGGCATTGTGACAGTGCAGATCATGACACTGCATTAACTTTAGTGGGATTTTGCTTCAGCCCATAGCCCATATGCTTGGAGTTCACTGCAGACTGATGTGCTGGGATATTAAAACCGCACTGACCGCAAAAGGTTTTCTGAAATGTGAACTCCACTGGAGGATATTGAGTTCTTGAAAAAATTACCTTCCTCACGTAAAGCAAAGGTTGACTTTTATGGTTTCAGTTCCACAGGCACCTATATTTGGGGATTACAGGCTCCTTTGCACAGTGCGTGCAACCAGGAAATATGTGGCTGCAGTAGACTAGGTTCTTGTCAAATTTGTTGCTGTTATTTCCAATCTAGACCAGAAATGAAAACTAGATAACAAGATTTAAGTTCAAAATATCAAAGAGTGAATAAATAGCATACATACCTGCAAAAGAACTCCATTTACATGTGCTAAATTGATTAGTTCTGGTACAATTGTAAATTGATACTTTCAAACTCCAAAGCATGCGATGATCTCTGGAACACAGAACAGAGTAGAAAGCAAGACTATTCCCCTTCTTTTAGTACTTTTTAATTGATTTTGTTGTATATGCCTTGCCTTTTTAGGTAATGCTTTGTCTGAGATGAGCAATGTCTGCTTGCTAACGTGTCATAGTTTAGTGTAAACTTTGGAAACACAAATGCCAAAACCAAAAGTTCCTGTGAATCTTGCATTCTACCAACCAATGTCTTGTTCAGGCCATATTATGAGGGCCATGTTAGAGATCTCTTGCTCAAGTGCCTTGAGCCTGCTTGGCAAGTCTGCCAGTGAAGAAAACATTTTCTTGTTTTCAAGTGCATTTTTTATGCAATTCGCTATTTTGTATGTGATTCATCATCAGTAGATCAGCCTCTTGACCTCTACAGAAGCCCCACCATTTCCCAAAAAGAAACTACATATTTCTGGCAGAAACATTTGGCTGTGAGCAGCACAGGAGCCCTCCAAGGAAAACCATAATCTGCATTTTTCCATTAACCTCCAAATGAAGATTGAAGATAGGGAAAGAGGAGTGGTAAGAGAAGTCCTCTGATCAGTCTGCTGGAGGGCCCCATCCCCAGCCTTGCCAAGCATGTGTAGCCAGTGCAGTACATCTGTCCCAGCTCAAAACCAGGCACTGCTAGTGCTGGCTTTCAAGATAGTCTAATGCAAGAAGAAACTCTGTTGTGTGTTTGGGCCGTTTCATTTTTATCCAAGAACCCTCCTATGCATGAAGGTTTTTAGAGCCCTGAGGAAGCACAGAGTAGGTGATGGTACTTTCTGGGTCACTACATGTGAATGACCTAAGGCACTCTCAGATGCAAAGTTTTATCCCAAGTTGTCCTTGAGTATCCAATGGAGAGTTCTTCAAAATCATCAGTCCTGAGGTCTTAGTCCCCTGTGCATGTTCAGATTTTCTTCTAGCACTATTGAAATCACCCCAAGCCTATACGTTATCTGGATGCCCAGGGCATATAGCCCTTAAAGTGCCTTTAGATCACTCTCACTGAGCTGATACAGGTGAAGACGTAGATGTAAAAGATGTCAGAATGGGAAAACTAGGGATAGATTGGAGCCAATTAAAATAACAACACAGTTAGACAGATAGACAAAATGCTAAGAACAGATGCTAATAAATGAATGTTTTTGAGGTAGGTTTGCTGTCAGTGGGTTGTTTTGGGTTTGGTTTGGTTTATTTCCTGAAGAAAACTGGATGAACAGAAAGGATCAGAGCAGTAGCTACTGTGCTTTAGCTGTTCCCAGCTGGTGGCTGGCATTTTAGGGGCATTCCCAGCAGGCATACTTCAGAATAGCTGTTTGGTTACTGTAGACTGGAGCTCTTGATGAACCATCCTTCGAATAGTAGTGATTCAGCAGACTATAGATGTGACTTAGAATTTAACCCTATTTTTGTGAAATGCTGAACACACGATGTAATTATGCTAACCATAGCTTGCTTTGAAACTATTCTCAAGTGTTTCAGGAATATCTCTGGCATTTCAGTTTTATACAGAGATTTTTATCTCCTATATAGAGCTGTATAGCTATAAATACAAAAAGAAAAGAAAAGAAAAAAATGAAATCATTATTTCCAGAAGAACAGGTATTACAAAACATTAGCAAGAGTTTAGCGCTCAATATATTTTATTGGTATAATTAGAAACAATCTGCTAAAGGAAAAAAAAAAATAATCTGAATGAGTTCATAATAACCTCACCTCACTATAAATTATAATATTTGGTTAAAAGTGGTAGCTGAAATGGTAAAGGAGATCTTGGGGCAAAAGGAGGCTTTATGGAATGATTTTTTAAAGTGTTTTAATTGCAAGCAGAAGTGTGGAAAACTTTTATCTTCTAAATATTTTTCCTCCTTTCCCAGGAGTGTTTATTTTGTTCCCTAAGCAATTTTGATGCACAATATCTCTTTCATTACTTGTTCCACTCCAGTATATGCAGGTTTTCCTTGAAAAATGATTTTCTCTTGTGTACATTATAGGTATTGAATATTTCCAATCCAGGATAGTCTGTGAGAGATGATCTTAGAACTCTAGAACAGTTTGGATTGGACCTTTAACAGTCATCTTGTCCAACCCCTTTCATCTGTAGTGGCATTTTGTATCTCTCTGGCACCTGGCAGCAGGTCTAGGTGTGCACTTGGTACCGTATATTGGAAAGAACTCTTTACAACAGCAGCATTTTCAAATGTGAAATCTAGCTGTATGGAAGTATTAACTTGAAACTCTTTTCCTTAATAAGACAACAAAAGCAAGACAAGTAACCCAATTATAAAAGTTCAGGCAGGTGCAGCTTTCTAACAAAGTTTCAAATAGAATTTTCTGCTCCTTGTTCCTCTCCATATCAAGGTAGTAAATTTTCAGTTTACAAAACACTCTTGTAATCTACTGAATCACAAATAATTAAGATGTTAGGTTTAGAAATATGAATTGGTACTGGTAATATAAAAAATAGTTGCAAGCAAGTAATCTCTTCAGGAAATGTTTTATTGCAGTGTGTAATTGGAAAAGTTGTGTTTGTGGCTTTGAATTCGTCGCCTATCTACAGATTTATCCCTACAAGTCTCTCTTCTTATGGTTTGCATAACATCCCTAGGACATTTGGATTTAATCAGAATGTCAACAGTGCCACATTCTGCCACAGAAGGAAGACTGGGGTTGAGTTTTAATGTTGTAGGCTTGGCTAGTTAATGAAATTGATGTGTTTACTGGAATGTACACTTGAGATTCCCTTGAAACCAAGCCCATATCTAAAATTTCCAAGACAAGTTGTAATACTTTCAGCCAGAAGACCAAGCCTCCCATCTGTGAAGCTGAAACGTATTTTTGCTGCAATTTGCAATAAACAGAACAAGGTCATATGTAAAATCTGCATATTGGCAAAAGTCTGATGAGGAGGATCTGGGGCTGAGGATGATGGTGCTCGCCTCTAGCAATGAGGGGTTCTCATCCAGTTCCTCCATTGCCTGCAGCTTTTGGTTTGTATTTTCATATGACTGCAATGTCTGGCCATCTTGTAAGATTAAAATGTGCTTTGCTTCAACTGACTTTGTCCTGATAGGTATCCCTTCTAGGACTGATACTATGCCCACAAATAATTTGCAGTCAAAACTTTAAGCTTCCATCCAGAATACTCAGAAGTCACCATTAAAACCAGAGTTAAACCAGCATCAGTCAGGCTGCTCTTGCTGCCTGAGTATGGGTTCTGTTGCACTGTTCCATGCATTATAGGAGAAGGATTTAGTTACTTTTAAATAATTTCTAATAAAAATGAAAAGCAAATTAAAAGAAATGCAGTCTTTTCCTTCAATGCTAACAAATTCAGGGCTTGGAAAGTTGTCAAAGCTTGCTGTTGCTTTTATGTAATTGGTAGAGAGGAACCACAAGTCCTATTTTTAAATGTGCTTTCCTTATGTAGTATTGCATATCCTTTATCTTCTATTGCTATGAAGTATTTGGTTTACTAACTTTATTTTAAGGAAAAAAATAATTTTGTCCTAGAGAAAGCAATGGCATTCTGTTAAATACCTTCCTGAGAACTCAATTTATGCAAGATGCTTTTCATCCTGGTAAAGCAATTTGGCCAAGATTCGAAAAGCTCCAAATGAAGAGAAGCTGTGGACAGTTTCCATGGACTCCCAAATGTCATTTTTTAGCTACTGGCAAATAAACCCCCTCTGTAGGCATACAGGGGCAATGCAGACATTTAAAGGAAGTAACATCAAAAGGATCACCTGCAGATTAAAAATGCACTGAAGAGTCTCTCTCTGGAAGGTAAAAGAGACTGGAGAATAGCAAGGAGAAATTATTATTCTTGTCAAAAGCTCCTTTGACAGTTTATGTCTTTACTTACTGACAAAACGTTTGGAGGAATATAGCAGGTATAGCTTGTGATTCCTGGTTCTTTATGTAGAACTGTTATTGCCAGGGGGCCAGGGGTAGAGCTGTATTACCTATAGGTTGAGTTGTTACTCAGGAGAAGGCACTTTAGTCAGTTTAACTTTGATGACAAAAGGTAGAGTAAAAATTGAGGATGATCCCTGTGAAGAACATGAGGCATGGGGTGACTTGCAGCTTTGCTAAATTACAGTATATACTGTTATGTACAAGCATTTGAGTATTTCTTTTCAGGTTTGCCATTGTTGTTTCCACGTGTGGCATCAGCTTCTTGTAACCCATGTGGATGGAGCCTGTGAGCCCCTCCCCAGAGGTCAACTTGTCACAGTGCCAGGACAGGATTTCCCAGAGAGGAATGGGGAACACTGAAATGTTTGTGCTTCCTCAGCAGGAAAATGATAGTCTGGTGCCAAGGGCCAAATCAGGAGGCTTTCTAAGCACTTTGTGAGTGGGCAGACAACAGGACACAGGGATGTAAAATTGTACCACATTATGTTGAATCACTGCAGAGACTTTTTTTTTTCTTTCTTTCTCTGTATCTTTTGTGTCTCTATCATTTTGGAGGGGTTATTTTATCATTCTCTCATTCTCATTCCAGTAGACATGCACTGTATCACAGCAGTGCCTGAAGAGCTGTTTATACAATGTGAGCAAAATAACCTACTGTAAGGAATATGTAGCTTTAAAAGTAAATCAGAAAACAGAGGGGAGAGGAGGGGAAACATATTTTCTAGGTACTGAGGTGAACTATAATACATCCCTGCAGTCACAGAGCAGGAGTCAAAGGTTGGACTTAGAGATTTGTTAAAAGTATGAAGATTCACACTTCTTAGGCTTCCTGCAGTACGTGATGTTATTTGTGAGGAGATCCTGACCTGCTTGTTACTCCCTGCCTGCTGTTTCCTGGAGGTCACCTTCTCCCTGCTCAGGACATTCTGTCAAAACCAGGAGTGGAACAGAGAGAATGAAATGCTGTGTGTGAATCCTTCTTTGCACTATGGAAAACATTTCAAGAGAGCAATAAAAATTGCATGGACATGCTTCCTCCCTAATTTTCCAGTAACTGTGCCCATGCCTCCACTACCTCCTCACAGGATTATGTGTGAAATGTATGGTATTGTGAATATTTGTGTATAAAGGGGAAACTCTAATGCTGGAGGGTTAGACAGCTAGAGAAAGTGGTCTTTTTACTAGTTCTACTCTTTTCCCTTAAATCTCTTAATCTCTGAAATTTGTGATTTCAGCATGTAGATTTTCAGATACTGAATTTCCATGCCTCAGTGCTTGTTATAGTCTCCTTCTTTTTGCCTCCTCACTGCTATGTTTTCCTATTTCTGTATAAATGGAAATTTGTGAGCAGTGGGTTAGAATTCATCATGGGGAAAAAAAAAAAAAGTTTGGAAGTGAAGTAGCTAACTGCACTTTTTGTGCCTATCAAGGACATAGCTTCTTATGTGTCGGAGAAAAGGAACCAGTAAGTAAACAAAAAGGAAGAAACCAAAAAGTAAGATCTCCTTCACTCCAGACTATGACAAAGAAAATGTGAACCTAAGGTTCATTGTGTGGCCAGAATACTTGCCAAAACAATCAGTCCCTTCTACGGTCACATACTGATATCATCGGCTTGCAGAATCCCCATTAGAAAAGGTTTACCTAGGAAGCAATAGCTAGGTACAATTTTTAACAGATAGCTATTGGAACATTCTTTTAAATAAAGTTTGACAAAATGCACTATATTTAGACTTGTACTTTTCCACTGTCAAAATGTTACATCTCAAAACTCTGCAGAATACCCTGAGGGAGACACACATTTCTGTGTTTGGTAAGGAAGCAAGAAAAGGTGTGTCTGGCGTGAACAAATCTTGGTCAAATGCTTTAATTTAATTCTTGTACTGCATGCTGGGTGTGCTCTGAAGACAATTAAGAAGAAGAGAATGTTCCCCTTTCCCTTTTCTCTCGATTAACCCTCTACTGCACAGGGTACTAGGCAGTTTACTAACATTTGGAAATAAGATTTTGTAGTGGTATACAAGAAGCAAAGTGCAAGACTTGTAGTAGCACCACAGGGTTCTGCTGTAAAATCTCATGAATCCAAACTCTGTGCTCCCCACCCAACCTCCCTCTTGACTCAAAACCAAAGCTGAATCAAGGGTGTTACCCAGGAAGCCAGAAGAAGTTGGCCCAGAGCGTCATTTTTGTTGTCCATTCACTAGATTTGTGTGCCTTGGACTGAAGCCATTACACCAGTGCCATCTCTGAACAAGTATGTCTGCATTGGAGGAATATACCAGCTTGAAACTGTCCTTTGGATATGATTTGTAAAGCTAACAGCAGAGATTGTACCTTCTTTGGAGGTCAGCAATGCAATATTTGTTCCTGTACATAACTGGAATTCATTCTTTCATTCAAAGGATGTGAATCATAATACTGTGTCCTTTCTCTGGAAAATGATATCAGATGTGGTAAGAAACTGCTTCCTTCACTTGTAAATGTTGTCCTGCAGAACAATAGCCACAGGTTGTAATGGAAGATAAGGCCTTAAATATTCATGCTCTTTGTCAATCCCTTTTAACCTTTCTTACTTCCCAGTATTCCCACTGAACAATCCACTACATCTGTCCATCATATTAAAAGGGATCAAGTGAGGCCAAATGTTTAAGAAAAGCAGCCTTGAAGTATATTATTTGATACTAAGATAATACACACTTTGATAAGCATCTTCTCAGTGCAGCTTCAGGCACTTTATGTGTATCTCTGTCATCAGCTGTATAAAACTAATATTATTATTAGCTCAGACAGTGGTTATGTGGAAAAACCCCATGTTCTCATCAACATGGATATCAAAGATGAGGGAGTGAAAAAAACAAAGCTTTTAGCAATTTAACACTGAAAACCAGCCATACTTGGTTCACGGCAGGTAATGTAACATCTTGAGTAAACTGGGTGAGTCAGGCAGTTTGTTACTGCTTTCTAGTAAAGCTATTTTAATTGACAGACATATTTTGAAAGGGAAAATTCGTTCTTTTGGGAATGTTTGTACACTTTCTCCTTAATATTTTGTTCGATGATTGTGTAAAGAATAAGATTTCCAAGTAGTCAGTCCACAATTTGTTTATTGTCATACATGAAAGCACATTGTCACTTAGAGCTTTCTGCTAACTCTTTGCTGTGAGTTTGATCAGTTATTAGAGGAATCAAATGTTCTCTCTCCAGCACTGCAAGAGCTCAGTCTCAACTGGCGTAGTGCCCTTTTTTGACTGAGTGCACCACATTTTCATTACAGAACCAGCCCACTGAATATCTAAAAACTTAGAGAAGTACAATGGCATTAGTTAAAATATTTCATATGTTTTACGTATGTGAAAGCATGAAAGAGGGAAAAAAAAAGACTTCTGAGGAATGTAAATTACTAAAGTAACCGAATCAATCACATGCAGTTTTGTTGTAAGTAATGAAGTGGCTCACAGGATCATTCAACTGCTAACTAGTGGAAGGAGAATTCATTGCATTTACTGATAAATGTTCACTGAAATTCACTTCTTTTTTTCTCCTCCTAAAAACATTATCACTACCTGTAACAGGGAGTAAATGTAAAGAGCATTATCTCAGATAAGTCTGGGCATGGTTGAGTGTCTATCAGTATGAAAGGAGGAAGAGCATGATCTGAAAAAGGGATGATCTCCAAACCAATGTATCTATTTGTACTTAGTCTAAGCTTGGATTTTCTTCTTGAAGCGTGAATTCTGGAAAAGACCTTACAAACAAAGCACTTGCAAACACTGGAGATTAGTCTGAAGGTCCTGCTATAAAAGAAATCCAACTCTCTGAATTATTTATGTAAATATCAATAAAATATTTTCTTACGGAATGCCTTTTGACTCACAGCAGGGCTGACTGGCCTGTATGGTTACACTTCCATTGCCTCAGAATTTCTACAAGATTCTGTTTGACACTAAGTCTAAAAAAAGCATTAGAAGAGCAGTATATTAAAAAGGGAGTAACAGAGAATGTAGTGGTACTAACATCTGGTTATATGAATGTTTTTATTAAGAAAATTACTTTTGAGGGAGGAAAGGCCAATATTGCTTTGCAATAAAACAAACCGTAGCTGCTCTGCTTTTTCATAGTTATAAGAATTTTTACCCGCAAATGATGCAAAATCCCTTTGTAAAGTGCAAGAGGCATGGCAGCCCACAAACTTGAGCAAGATTTTCCTATCTGCAATATACCGTGGCAATCTGCCCTCTGAAGTCTAATTACCTTTTTCAACAGACTTGTGTGATTGCGCAAGCTAAACACAATTTCTATTCCTAATTCTTTTTCTTTAGTGTAACAATACTTATACTTGAAGAAATATCTTGCTATCCAAACAAATGGAAAAACATTTAAACGGTCAAAACATTGCTGTGGTTATCAAATGTGTAACAAATTGTGTTTCCCAGGACAGAATATCATCTAGGCTAGCCACCCGGTGATGCCAGTTTGTTGACTGAGACGCAATTGTCCTGAGTCATAGCAGTTTACAAAATGGGAAGACAGCTTCCTCATTCCCACCTTTTAGGTCATAGTGTGTCAGAGGTAGCACTTGGTTATGGTGAATGCAGATCATAAATTGCTCCTGAAATCCCCATTTGAATCACCACAAGGCTTACTCCCTTCTGCTCTTTCATTTAGTGAAGATCTTTTCTATGCACCTGCCAAACCACTCAGTCAGGGCCCTGCAGCACTTGCAAGCTTGTTTTGCAGGCTTGTGTGCAGTCCATGGAGGAGGGGTGGGGGATGTTTATGGTACCAGCAAGTCCTTGTGTCATCTAGTCTGAATAACTTTGGAAAGTGAATGCTGTCACTGGTGCTCCCTGGTGTCATCATATCTATTAAAAGTAATATTAAATATTAAGTCTGTTGAGAAACAGTGAATTGTAATGTGCTGTCTCCAAATTCTAATTGACCTCAGCATTTTTGATCACTTCATGCATAAAAAGCATATAAAGCACACTTTAAAAACGAGACTTTGTGCAATCTTCTTTTCTATCTTCTGGCTTCAAAATGTAAAGGCAAGATGCCAGTCTTCATGGAAATTAAGGAAAGGACAGTAGTACTCAGTGTAAAACTTACATCTCACTTGAAAGTATACTGGTTTTCTGTGACTTATAAAACAAAATACATCTGATACTAAAAGAGGAATAGCTCAAAATAACATATTTAATGCCAGAAGTGCTGTTGATTTTGATGTCCTTATGCAGAGAATGTTGATACAAATTACATAATAAAAAGCCTGGAAACATTATGGTACTACTGAGGCTAAAAGAAATTTCTAGAAGAACATACCTTAATTTAAGAACTGCTTATTACACATAAATTGAAAATGTGCATCCTATAAAAAAGTGTTGCACTTCCATTAAAAAAAAATAAAATATATATTTCTGACAGTTGAATTTCATAAAACCAGAGAAAATACAATTCCCTTGAGTACAAAGACAGTCAAATAAGGAAGTATATACAAACCAGAATAATTGTGTGGAGTAATCTTAATCAAGAGGACATGGGAAGCACCGAGGACACTAAAAATTTAAAATATTTGTAGGTGAGCAGATGTTATGCATCTACTAAATAGCTCCTGTGATGTCTGCATTCACCTTTGAAGCAAAATCTTTTCATCTGAAAGTATTTCAGTATCTGGAAGACTTCAGTTTGTAGGAATCAACCATAAGAGGATCTTCCCTCTGACAGTGTATAAAGTTATTTTAGCTCCATCTTGTACATTTTGCAAGTAGGAAATTTTTGGCTTATTAGAGGACTGACTGACACAATTGTAAGACTTTGGCAAGCAAATCTTGGCTATTGCTGCTGCTGTGATTTGGTAAGATACCATACCCTGTTTGCTAAGTCAAACATAAGTAGACCATTTGATACTTGATAGACTGTTTCCAGGTTAAGATCAAATATTCAAACTGTGTTACAGGCTTTCCTCAGTAGCACTGTCTTCTGTAGGCCATTTAGTGTCTCAGTTGTAACTGTTCTTCCATTCCTGACAATAACCTTGCATGACAGTAAAATATTATTTTTCAGGTACAAAACAATTAAAATATTATCTCTTCCTAAAAGCCCTAAATTCTGAAGATTCACTTCAATTTTTGAAAACCAAGGAATCACTTATCTTATGTCTGCACATGGAGGAAGAGTGCTGTGAAACTCCCGTGCCAACTATTTGTATTACAGAGTGTGAAGCAGCGACTGTGGAGTCAGGGCGTGGGCAGGATCCTCTCCCTGCCTGCCAGCAAGCTTGGCAGTGCAGCTGTGCCAGCACAGAGGGATTTGTTGTGCTAAATCTAAAGCTGCTGTAGGATACATTCGCTGCCCTTTCGGAGTCACAGTTTGCTTCTTGGGCCAGACTCCAGCCACTATTATATACTCGTGATGTTTGGCGAAAGCTGGTGTTTGTCCTGTTCTTTTCTTTCCACGTACACTTTCCTTTGTAGAGCACAGCTTCAGAGCCCTTAATACTCAGACATTTGAGAATTTCCTGACAGTCCATTTGGGTTATTTTCCATACAAGTTCCTGACTTTGCTACTCCATGCACTTTATGACTCCTCTTTAAGTTATCAGTACTGGCAGCTGGTGAGATTTCAAGTTTTATGGATAAGGCAGCTGAGATGGAGAAGCCACACTGACTTCTGTTCACATCAGGTGATTAAAACAAGGGAAAAAAACATGAAGGCAAAGCAACAGCTTTTCTCCCTTTGTGCTTCAAGATCTGTAGCAACTGAGGTGCCTCATAGCACTTTGGGCCCCCAGACCTGTTCTTCTAGGCTTCCTCAGTCTGCAGAAGTCACTCCGTTCACACTGCAAATGATCCAAGGAAAGAACTTGTGCAAGACTTCTGCTTCCAGAGCAAGGGGACTGGGGCAGTGTCATGGCAAGTCCTAGCATCAGAATGGCTGGACGGGATGAGGTAAAGGTAATGTTTTGCTTACATCCAGCTTAGTGTCCTATTTCCCCCAGTTGCCAGCAGCGGGTGGCAGTTAGGGAAAGAACACAGAAGAGGACAAGTATGAAAAGATGCTTTGCTGGTATTTCCTCTGAGCTTTAGGCAGTCTGTAGCACAGGGACTTCCAGAAACCGGAGTTTGTATCTTCATTCTTGTGCTTAATGGGTCTCAATGGACTTCCTATGACTTTTTCTAATTACTTTCTGAACCATTCATAGTTTTGTCATACACAACTTGTGGTAATGAATTCTGTGATTCATCTGTGTTCTGTAACAAAATGTTTCCTTTTCTTTAAATCTTTTTAGTAATTTCATTAGGTGTCCTTGCTTCTCTTACCATGAGAAACAGTGTTTTACTCTGATCTGTTTTCTAATTATCTACACTGTATTTTTTTCTCTGCTTTCCTAGAGGAAAGCAGCTTGACACCTTTGTTGCTCTTCTCAGTACATTTTCTGGGTACATTGCTTTTTTTTTTTTTTTTTTTAGACAGGTTGACCAGCACTACAATCTAAATGGATAAGGAGAATTTAAAGAGTAGTGTAACTGTATTTTCCTAATGATTAATAATTATTTTTGCCTTTCAGATGTGTGTTGACTGTAATTTTCATATATCTCTTTACTGGATGGTAATAGTTTGTTTAAAGCTCATCACTATGTGTATTTATAAACATAGTTATGCACTCAGAGGAGAACTTTTCTTTACTCTGCATTTATCAATAGTGAATTTCATCTGCCTTTTTTATTTTTTAACTTTTTTTGGTAGATTTTACTTTCCCACATAATTTTGTATTATCAGCAAATTCCATCAGCTTCTTGTTCTCTCCTTTTATCCTAATTACCTAGTAAGTGGAAAAGCATGGATCTCTTGGGCTGCACTGATAATCTTTCCTCCTCTGTTGTGAAATCTGACATCTTGCTTACTGTACTTTAAAGGATATTAAATGATGAGCCCTCTCATCCTACAACAGCTTCATTTCCTTGGTGAGAGACTTTGTAAAAATCTTTCTGAAAATATAAGTGCACTGTTGTCAACTGATTATTCTTATCCACATGCTTATTGACTCCTTTAAATAAAAACTATAGATTTACAAACCAAGAGTTAAAAATGTTGTTGATACTTTGCTATTTCACTTATCCATATGTCTTCTAATTCTATTATTACAATTTAATTTCTTGATGAAGCTTTGAGTAACACCAGAGGACCTTTACTACCACAGAGTTTATCAAACCTTTCTCTGAAAAAAGGAAAGTTACTGGAGATCTAAAACAAGTCTAAAATAGTAAAGGTTGGGTGTTTTTTTCAGAATTGCTTTCAGGCTTCTAATAAATATGATATTTAATTACAGCAATGAAGAATCTGTCAGTACTACTGAACTTCAAAATCAACAGCTATAATTTTGATGCTTGAAGAGACAGATGAGAGAGACCACAACAACACATTTAATACTCTATATTCAAGAAAAAACAAGTCTTTATAATCAAACTACTTTTTAGGGTTTTATCTCTTCTATTCTCAGAATCACCTTTACATTCATTGAGGTTTGTTGAACTTAACTAAGGTTCGTGGCTAAACCAGTACACTCTATATAGTTCCAACTTGGAACTAGTGTAATTCATTAACATTAGGACCTATAGTTGGGAGAAATAAGTTTTTGACTTCTGGAAAACACAGCAATCTGTTTCCTTGAGGAAAAGCATGTCACTAGTGCTTCACACTTAAATTCACTTGCCAATTCCAGGTCTTGATCCTGAGGTAGTGAAGTGAAAAACCTTGACAGATAATTGTTAATTACTCATCAAAACAATTGTGTTTCTTTGGGATTTTGTATACAATATGTACGTTCACAATATTTCATCCTCAGATGAAATATGAGTAAGATGGTGAGATTAAGCATTCTAAATGAAGCCTACAGAAGAGCCCATCTAAACAAATAGAAGGAAATTAATGAGAAGCAAACAGGATCTGTAAAGCTGTGTGTGTGCATAGGTTCTCAAAGGTGTATACAGCATAGCAGCTAAATGCAGTTGAATGCAAGAGAGACAACATACTGCAAATCGGTTTGAGGAAAAACTGTGACAGTAATCAAAGGCAAGATACTAAAATGTGAGAGAGAGGTGAGAGTTAAGCTGATAAATCTTAGAGGGAAAACAAATGTGTATAGGATACAGTTGCTTAATTCAGAGATAATATAGTAATGGACAGCCTTCAAATGCTTTAGCTAGCTAGGAGCACTCTATTTGATTTTTGAGGATAAACTGTAGTAATTATCCCCAAAAGGACACAGTGAGTAACCATCCACAGGTTTTCTACATGATATTATGGGAGCAAATGAATCAAGCATATGCTTGTGATGTGGTGCCAGTGGGGGAGGGAAGGGGAAAGAGGCCAGATGTTCCGTAAGAAGCAAGATTTAACAAGAAATAAAAAGCTGAACTTCCTCCTAATAAGACCAACATACTCCTTCTTGGTTTTCATTCACAAGAAAATTTCAGGAATGTCCTGCACAGATTTAGATGTCTCAGGAAAAGGTATGTACAAAGGGTTTTCATACACTTAACTTTACTTAACAACCAAAAAACAGGTAGCAAAGAATGAAACAGAATTCATTCTTTTTAGACTAATCCTTAATCATAGAATATACTGCCTCAGCAGGAGCAAGTAGAATAGAACATCAGTAATTCTTATTACAACGAGTTGCATCCGGAAGGATCTGCTGTTGCCATTAGACTTACTCTAGCTCCTGATAAATTATACTTTTGACTTATTTATTTAAAAAATAACAGTATACTTCAGAAGTCATTCCTACTTAGAACTGGCATTATGTGGCTGCTCATCAGCTGTCCTTAAATCTGCTTTTTCCAGGTGTCTAAGAAGAATCATTTTGTTCAGATCCATTAAAAGGATCCCCATATCTTAGATATTTTCTAAAGGTTGTAACTAAAATTTACAACCTATAAATAAAAGCCATGATGTTGTCTAAACTGGAAAATGATCTGGTGCCAACTAAATATAATGGGAGCATGTGACAAGCAGTTGATTATGTCTTCAAAAAGACAGAACCTGTTTATTATATAGTCACTTCACTGATTATTAATGCAAGCCTTTCCCACCCAAGACAGGACTATGGCTTTCTGAAGTATGTGAATCTTGCTAGAAATATGAGGAATACAGCTGGTCATGGGGTGGCAAGATATTGATTGCAAAGCAGACATTTTGTGTGTTAATGATCTGAATCGATGCTTCTTTTTGAAATGTCAGCTGCGTTAACAATTGCTTAGTTGTCAGAAATGGTGTATAACAGAACTGAACTTTAACAACTCTATCCTCACAGAGGGATATTCTGTTTTATTATGAACCAATCTGGCAATGTAAAAAGGTCTATTGCGAACTAGAATCTGGTTCTATTGTTTCTGAGCAAGTATCAGCAACCTAATTACAGGGATATAGTATATCAACAACATAATAAGCATTTAATGAATGGTAAGGAAAGAATACTTACAGTTGTACTGCAAAAAGGGAAAAAATAAGGATTAAGTCAAGACTGTTTGCCTAAGATTCAAATACCTGATGAATAATCAATTTTCTGATCACCTTTCATAAACAATTATTTATTATTTGCATAATTTATGTCTCTGTAAAGCATGAGATAGATTAACTAGTAAATACTACAGAGTCATCAATTATACTGCCAGTGTTTTCCACATTCAGTTTCAAAACACATGATGAAAGAACAAAATGTCAATTAGATGATGTCATGAAGATAGGGACATCTGTGTCTACTGAAAATTACCTCTGTTCCACTAGTGTTATACCTAGTGAGCATCCTAAAACTGCAGGGGTGTCTGTATATGCATGCACACACATGCATACCCCTAAGGCTCCAAATTAATTTTCATAAAGTTCCCTGAACAGAATGTTCTGTTTCTAATAAACTACTATTGACCAACTAAGTATGAACTGAGGACCTGGAGGTCGTTTCATGTTTGCTCGGTAAGTTATTCTATATATAGACCTGTGTGGTTGCAGTTGAAACTAAAGTTCTGCCATAAACATGGCAGAGTCCTAGTATGATACTCATTTGTCCTCAAGGCCACATTTGAAAAATTCCATGTTGATATCTTGGATATTCTAACAAATGCTGACATAAGATGTTATTGTAGAATACAAAATTTTGACATCTAAGCATAAATATTATACTTTGGAAAAATAAGAACAACACAGATTTAGTTTGAGACTATACATTTTTATAATGCTAATTGTCACTGGTTTTTTTGGAAAAAAAAAAAATCTAGCATAAATGAGAGTTGGATAGTGATGATGGGATACAGTTTTTCAGAGAAGATGTGTAACTGCAGGAAACAAAGGTTATCTACCTGAAACTGTGAAAATCCAGACAATATGCAGCTGAAATACAGTGCTTCCAAAAGTGTAAACAGATTTTGAAATCTGATCAAATTATTTTGCAGAATGAGGAACTGAAAGAGGTTTTTTGAGCCAGAATTGAAATACTAATAGAGTGGGAGTTTGATTCAGTTTTCTACTGAGAAAGCAACTCCCCTAAAAGAGATGCTGTAATGGCTTCCTGTCTTTTTCAGTGTTATTTCAAGAATAATCAGATATAAAACAGAACCTATAATTCTGATATCCCAGCCTCAAACCAAGGACTGCCAAATTCCCGTCTTGCCCATGTTTATTCTGTTTAGTCTCTTCAAATCGACATTTTCTGCTGAACAATGATCAGCATCAACGGACAAGGTTTACCACTTCTGAAGCTAGTATGCAGATGATGGCTTCCTTCTTGCTGAGTGTCTAATCTGAAAAGAGGATGTGGTATTGTAAAACCCATATGGACAGCCACACCTCACCCACAGTTCTCTGTAAAGAACCTGTTTTAAACACACCCCTTTACTTAGTGTCACCTATTGGTTATCTCTTTTCAACTTCTCCCAAATTTATAGTGCCACTGAATTGCCCTTTGGAACTATTTGGACTTTCTTAATCAGAAAAAGAGATTTGTGCAACTGTTTTTACTTCCAGAACTGTGTACTTCCACACTTTGTCATTCAAATCAGTGGATTCGTGGGGAAACATGCCTGAGAAGGTGGGAGTTCTGTATGCCTCGGTTCTAGTCCCTCCTTCAAGGACAGCATGTGCATTCTGCACTGTATTTAACTTTTACTGAAACAGCATTGGAAGCAGACTGCAGTCTGTTTTCCTGTGTCTTTAAGAGTTTACCTTTTTGTCTAGGAAAAAAACCAATTCCTGAGTTATTTTACATTATTAAAAGTCGGTTCCATTAAAAATTAAAAGAGAGGTTAGGCTTTTATGCATGTTCTAATTCAATCCCAATTTTAGCCACTCATTATAGGTTTTGCAACCGCATAAATGCTAGGGTCTTGACCAGACATGGTAATTCAGAATACTTACCAAAGGCATAAAGCATCCTTGTAGCATCACATGAGAGTCAGTGCCTCCAGAATAAGTAAGGAAGCTTAAATGAGGTAAAACCTGTCAAAATTACATACTTGCATCTAGGTTATTTATGTACAAATGAACACTGGCTGATTGCCAAATGACTGACGTCAAGATTTTCACCTCAAAGCATGTACAAATCTCATTTGTCACAAAACAAAATAGAGGGTTTGTGTTAGTGCCTAGTGTACTTTTGCCTGCAGCTTGGTAGCACTGGAAATCTGGCAAGCTGTAGTACAAGAGGCCCATGTCCTGTACGCTAGGCATGTGGACTGGCAAGACCTAAGGAACCTTAAACACCACCTACTAGCATTTTGCCTGGATTAGTTGCTGCAATTTGCACTTAGTTTCACAAGAAACAAATCTGTCCCCAAAGAAATGGTAACTTAGAATCAGTTAGAATTGTCAGGGTTGGAAGGGACCTTAAAAAGATCATCTAGTTCCAACCCCCCTGCCAGTGGCAGGGACACCTCCCACTAGAGCAGGTTGCTCAGAGCCCCATCC